>JAMBLF010000732.1:0-210512 GCA_030578115.1 Leucoptera coffeella
GGATTATTAGTTATAGCAATTTCTAAACTATACAGCACATGCCAAAAGGATTAATTAATTTGTAGTTAGTTACTGAAATATGTATATTATTTCATAATACATCTTTTTGTTTACTGTCTAGCAAGAATATTGCGGTTGTAATGTCATATAGAACTATGATAACAGGTTGCTAGCGATTCTCAATATATTCTAGTTATTTACTCTCGGTCCTTTAGTCGCCTCCTATCACATGTCGCGAAGAACGGCAGCTAATTAATATTCTTTTTACGTCGCAGCTAGCATGGAAACAAGTTTTAAAAATGTATATTAGTTACAGTCTCCTATTTTCGTATACCTGGATGTTTACTACTCCCACGACTAGTATGTCAATAACGATGAAAAAATCGAAATCCCTCGAGCTTGCCTCTACTCGATTCCTGATGATTCGATTGACTAGACCCATTAGGTGACATCGAATAGGCGTTCGTCGAGACAGGTTAATTAAAACGTTCCGCTGTTGACTCTTTTATATTTGCAATCGAATAACTGGCAAATCGAGTTATTGGATCAAATATCGGTGTTTGATATGATTTCGTTTTCGTATTTGGTAGTTTAACTAAACGTTTCCGATGATATTTAGGAAGTTTGTAAAGTTTAGTTATTACAAATTTACATGACTGTTTATTACACTAAATATGAATGAGACCATAAAATGTACATGGGTACGCATTTTTCCTGCAAAAGTATCCCACAAGAGAAAGATGCTATAACTAACTATGTTAATTTTGAAATATTATACTTCCTAATTCTCACTCACTTCCTTAGGTATACTTTACTTATATTAATTAAAATAGCATAAGTATAAAGTTTATAGTTTTAATTTTTGTATAGAGAAATATTTGACGAAATCAGTGGTCGAGAATATATATACTTGTTGTGAAGTCTAAGCTCTATTTAGGTAGTTACTTAGTTTTGTTAATAAAAAAACAAATATAACTTCAAACTTAAAAAACCATATCAAAGAAGATAGGAAGACATCGATCGGCATATTTAACAAGTCGTTACCACACCATATAAATTGAGTTCATTGGTCAAAGTGCATAACTGCTTTCATCCAATTGACTTTCGTTATGATTAGAATATATGGGGGAGCCTATGTACTTGTGAAGCTACTAATTCGATTATCTTAGCATTATTTACTTCGTGACTAGTGATTCAATTGTTTGTTATCATTGAATTAGCATTTTATAGTTATTTGTCGTTTGGTGATGTAAGAATATTACTTTTCTTCGAAAGTTATTCAAAAAGTAAGAGAGGGAAACAAATTAAACAATTCATCATGAAGTTAAACATTAAATAACTAGTTAGTAGATGAAGATCTAGCAATAGTTATAGTCACTACAAAAAATCTCAGCATTTTGGAGAGCATTTACACTTTCAGCGAAAGCGTTTTTTAAACAATGATAAGAAGGTATCCTTTTTCCTTTTTAGTCATTATTTATATTATTATTATTTTATATTGTTATTATTTAGTTATTTTATATTTTTTATCCGGATAAAGCCGAAATTAACACATACAAATATTCTTTATTTTCTTGCAACACATCCCGGGCACTCCTGGGTATGAAAAAGGCTAAACGCTCTACTCTTTCCTCCCTCTAGCGTCTTTACAATATGTGCTCTCACACCGTAATACCTCGAACCTCACGTTTCTTAGTAAAAAAAGGCGTTTGTCAACAAAGAGCACCTTTATCTCGCGTTAAGTAATCTTAGGATGTTGTGTTTGAGTAGGCTGCGTTGCACAATGGTGTAGGTGTATACGATCTACTTTTATGAACGTAAACTACGTTGTAATACTTGGACACTGTTATGGTCAACAAATATCTTCTTTGCTTGTTTAAATGATCGTTAAATTCTGTAAAATTGATAAATAGTCCCTCTGTTATAAATGATGTTAGACTTGGATCTGTTATTAGTCTTTTCGGATATTGACTATTAGATGAAGGCTTTGAATAGCCAGATACCTCCGTAGTAACAAAGCTATTTACTCATAATCGAAATGTCTATCCCGAAAGAGTTATCGGACGTGAAGCGAATTTTATTTTTCTTATAATAAAGACCGGCATTCAGGGTAAATACGTTATCATTGAATGTATAGATTTTTGAAAGCTCTTCGACCTCGATATTAATATTTTCGGTTGTAACTGACCAGATAATACTCAATGTTATTCAGATTCTACCTAACTATCAGAAAGATAACATACGGTAGCTTTCCTTATAGTTATCCGACTCAGGCCATTCGTTAAAAGTGAATGACCTCGTCAAATAACTTTATCACTATTCAAATTTGAACCGTTGAGCTGTGGCTATAAAAATAGTACCATCTTAATTGGTAACATCCTGCATTTCGCAACATTGGGAGTGACGCGGCCAAATGACATAACTGCTAAATGAATACCAGGGATATACAATAAATATAGGTCATGTATGAGTAAAAATCATCCTAGACCATTTCAAATATAGGACTTGTATGTACGACAAGACGTAAGTACTTTATTCTGTAGATTAATTTCACGTATTTTTTTTTAACAATGTATACTTAGAGATATAACTATTGTACAAATAAATAGCTATACCTACTTAAGTAGAGGTGAGATTCGTATTTCGTAAACATGGTATTGTAAATCTTATTATAATTACTTTTCCATCTTGTTACTGGTGTGAAAAATTTGTACGTAGTTTTATAAATAAATCCGATGCAAAAACTTCAAAATTTGTAATCTCCTGTTACCGATTATAGGAATACATAAGTTATGGAAAATAAAATATGTTCTATTGAATTATTGAATAACCGCAATATTTTCTCTAAGATTTCAAATCCAAATAGTGTTGTAAAGAACTCGAGTCTTTGAGTCCTAAATTTAGAGCTCGACTCTGCATTACACGACTCGACTCATAACAATAAGACTCTTAAAAATAAAGAACTCAAGTCTATATGAGCTCTTGAACGCGAGACTCGAGACTCGAGTCTTCTTTAGCGCTCGAGTCCTTTTTACGCGCCGAGTCGCGCTCGAGTTCTTTTCCGCTTTGAGTCATTCTTTTTAAAGCAGCCAATAAAAGGCTATTTTTGTGAGATATACATACCATACCAAACAAATAAACTCTTCAGCTTTATTATATAAGTATAGACATTTATTCTAAATAAATCACTGTCAGCATTTCGAAGACCAGTTTGAAGAAGACTCGAGCTCTTTTAAGACTCGAGCTCTTTTAAGACTCAAGCTCTTTATAAGACTCGAGTCACTCGAGTTCTATTTAAGGTTTCGAGTTCAATAATGGCGCTCGAGTCTTCATGATAGGACTCAGACTCGGCTCGACTCAAGACTCCGAGTTCAGTTAGTTCACTGAGTCTTAGAAAATTGAGTCGAGTCTATCGAATAAGACTAAAAGACTCGAGTTCTTTACAACACTAAATCCAAAGCCTTCCTAGAAGCTATTCTTAGAAAATTTCACTACCCATATACTAACCTCTCTCAAGATAAAAAGGAACACATTTCCATATTCCACAGTAGCTACTAAAACTCATAACGTACCAAAATTCCTTAAGGTTGAACGAACCCACGTATCTCAAAATCTTATTCAAATACCAACTCTGTTACTTTATAGAAAGGGTTTATTTTCATTCGTATCTCCGTAATCTATATTGCAGGGTCTTGGTATCTTTATTTGGGTTATATTGCTAATGGATTAATCATATGAACTCGTTGCATGTTATTTTCGGGAATGTTGCGGAATCTATGGATCATTGTCTATGAATATGTGGGTCTTATGACTGGCATTTGTTTCTGACATATTTATCAAGAGCCCCAATTTCGATTTCATTTTCGATTAGCGCATAAGTATTCCATTTTAAATTAGGCTAGATAAATCACTTTGTAAATTATGAAGAATATTATTAGGATAACAATACACTCATATTTAACTCTTTAATACGTATAGTTATTCTGCTTTGTAACTATATAGATAATAAAATAAAAACTCAATTACCGAGCAAAGTAATGTAAATTTAAGTCAGTTAATGTAAGTTTGTAATGTGCTGTAGAGTTTTTATAAATAAATAATATAAGAAGGTTCAAGTAAGGTTATAAGTATTGATTGAAAGAGTTGTTCGTGAGACTGAAACCAAGATATGGGATGTACAGGCAGGTTTTCGGAAGGGAATGGGATGTACAGATCAGGTTTTTTCCTTACGCCAGGTGGCTGAAAAGTTTTTGGCGAAGAACCAAAAGGTTTTCTGTGCTTTTATGGATTTGGAAAAGGCGTATGATCGTGTATCCCGGAACGATTTGTGGAGGGCGCTATCTGCGTTTGGTTTGGGCAGTACCTTAATACGGGCTCTAAAGTCTTTATATATGGATTCCGGAGCTTGTGTTAGGGTTAATGGGGCCTACTCAGACTGGTTCAGTATCCGAAAGGGTGTGAGGCAGGGCTGGTGTAGCTTCGCCGTGGCTGTTCAATCTGTTCATGGATAGTTGCTTGACTGATTTGAAAGAAAGTGACAGAGGATTGCGTATGGGCGAGTTGATCATTAAATGCCTCTTGTACGCTGACGATCAGGTTCTTCTTGCGTCATCGGCGTGTGAGTTGCAGGAGATGGTCACTTGCATGAATGAGTCCCTTAAGAGGAAAGGAATGAAAATTAATGTAAATAAAACGAAAGTAATGGTCATGGAGGGACTTAGCAAGACAGAGTGCAAGATTGACATAGATAATGAAAGAGTCGAACAAGTGAATGATTTTGTATATCTGGGAACACTTTTTACTAGTAACGAAAATGTGAGGGAGATATTGAACGTAGAGTGTGTGCAGGTAATAAGATTAATGGGGCTATGTATAGTGTTATGGGTAGCCAGTTGATTTCTCAATCGGCACGTATGGCTATTCATAGGGCTGTGCTGGTTCCAACATTGACTTATGGTAGTGAAAGTTGGGTATGGCAAAAGAAGCATGAAAGTAGAATCAATGCCGTCGAAATGCGGTCACTGAGAAGCATGTTAGGAGTAACATTGAATGATAGAATTAAAAATAGTGTGATAAGGGAAGGTTGCGGTTTGAAAGAAGATGTAGTGACTAAGATTGAAAAGAGCATGCTTCGATGGTTTGGACATGTTATGCAGATGAATGATAGCAGATTGACAAAAGGAATATATATGAGTGAAGTGGAAGGGCGGTTACGTAGGGGCCGGCCTAATAAGACATATAACAGTCAGATAGACGCTATATTGAAAAAAGGTGACGTTAGGAGTACCTATAACCGCCGAGAATGTATGAGAGGATGTATGAATGTCAATGAAGCGAAAGTGGTCTGTCAGGATCGAGACAAATGGGGATCCGTGATTTCTGCCTACCCCTCTACAGGGAATCAGGCGTGATGTGTATGTATGTATGTATGTAAGAAGGTTCAGCAGAAACAACTCTGAAATCCTTACCCGGAGGTATTCTTTTAATTAGAAAAGGTGTAGTGGTTTTACTATATAAAATATTCTTTCAGATTTTAACTAATGGTTTAACGTAATTATGTAACTATCAGACAGATTTCATGTAATATTCTCACTATTTCCTTATAACTAAAGGATGATTGCTGTTACTGTAACAATGACAGTAACTCATATACTTAATTAACTATAGCAAAATCTTACTTGTTCTTATCTCAAGTTAGTATTAACTTTCTAGGGAATCGATTCCGCAATTTTTACGTTCAGTATTAATATGGTAAGGATGTAAAATAACATGAGTCACAGTGGCTTAACCTCATATTTACTATACACCATGTTTCATCTCTACTAAGAAAATTACTGTATTATTCCAAGGAATGTGCATTGAAATTCCAAATTACATGCTTCTACGCCTCTCTCCATTGTATTCGAGACGAGACAATCTCTAGCTGTTCTTAAACCTTACTATCTCATACAGTGAACTATGTTATGTATATGTATGTAGTGACTTATGGCCTATGTGTTGTTAAGCTTTCTACTAATGTTTAGTAGGAATGTTTGGTTATAAAACCTATAATGTTAGGTCGTCCCTAAAAAAGTGATATTAACTAGAATTTTGTAAAGATATCTTCCAATACTTTCACTTGTCTACAAGACAGACTGTCCAATACCTACAATTTCTTTCTGCTTATAGTTACTATAGTATTCCAAGAGGCGACTAAGAGCTATAACTTCGTAAAAATATAGTTTCTGAAACACTATATCCAGAAACGTTTCTGTAGAACCTTAATAGAAGTATGATACATTCGTATATTCTCGCCTCTACGTCCATAACGGGATAGTCTTCTTATCGATATAGACCTGGAATGATCCTGACGAATCTCACTTGTTTCACTGTCACTCATTAACCTTTTTTTACATGCTCTTCTGTTCTTCACACTACGTACACCATTGCGAATAACGTTCCCAAAAAAGACGATGTATTTAATGTAAGTATGACACATAATGAATGACTTATATAAACAAAATATATCGTGTAGGATCATCATTACATTACCAAGGTATTTAAAAACAACAAAACTCTCATACGGGCGGGCGAGACACTTGTTGAAACATTCAAAACGTGCTATACGATCCGAGTAAATTCAAACATGGGATTAGTCACAAGGTTAATTGACCTAACCAACGCCCAAATTCGTGCTAACCGTTCAACGTACTCGAATTTAGAATCATAATGGCTTGAGTTATTCTTAACACATGTTCAGATGAACAATATAGCTTTAGCTAAAAAATACTCGTCATTGTTTTCTCGTTTAAAGATAGACTAACTAGTGTTTTAATATCAGATACATATGTTCATATTTGCTAAAGGTTTTTACGACGTAGGAGTTTTAATTACTTGTAACGTAACAAAACTCGCCAAAACTTTAATCCATACCTTTGTTACTTAGCTCCAAAGCGAATTAATAATGTTTTATAATTATCATCTCAATTATATTTTTTTAACATTAATCACAATAAAAAAAACTTTACAAAAAAGAGGTTGTAAAAGTATCGAGTTAACTCAACTACTCATTGTAAAATACAAAGTGAAAATTACCTTTAACCAGAATTAATTCAAAAGCGTCTAGACTGACATAATCTGGACACTCCTTATAAGTTACTTTACATTCACAGTGTCTCTTTATTGCGTTAAATGGCATTTTGTATGCCACTTAATGCAGCAATGAGTTATATGAGCGACTTTATTACTCGAATGCGTGACTCCCATTCGGTATGATGTCTAGTGCTATTAGAGGCACATTTTGATTATGTCACTGATAAACTGCGAAGAAAATACATATACATATATAAACACTCACATATATACACCTTATCTTACATAGAAAGTAGTTAACAGTCAGAATGGGTTACTAAGGGTCATGACCCTTAATTACTGAATAATTAGGTCAAAAAACTAATAGTTAGTATAGTCAGTATTTTTATACCTGTGACACTACGAAGTAATCTTTGTTTATGCGAGATAAAAGAATGGCATAAGGCATTTAGAACTTATAACAATGTTTATTTATCTAATTAAATATAGTTATATTCTCTGACATAACTGATTAACATTCTGAGGGCTGAGCAATTAAGAGGTTGATCCCGCATCATTCAGTTACTGGTCCATTTATCTTCGTGTAGTAGTTGCTCTTACGACAAAGTTAACTATTAAGCTGAAGACATACTGCTTAAACGTACGTAATAAATCAACTTCGTTGTGATATAACTATTTATTTGTTTCGTAGATTTGGTTCTGATGTATGAGTATTTAAGGCTAGTGTGTATAAAATAAAGACTAGCACTAGTTATTTGCTAATAAATCAACATCTGTTCCACTTCAAACCGATTGAGTGATCATACTAGTCGCTTGTATAAAAGCCACATGCAGACTGGCGAATCTCTTCATTAAGAGCTCTTTGATATGTCCTTGCTGCGAGTCTTGCGTTTCAATCATTATTAAAAGCAATGTAGATATTATACTATTTCAGTACATACTCATAGTTATAAGTAACTTGTTTTAGGACTACATATTAACGTATGTATTACAAGAGTGAATTATTGTTAAGTCGGCTCTCTTTTAAAATATACTTACTGTTTTCATAAATATTTATGTAGTTAATAGGTATAATAAAATCTATGTCAGTTATAAAGGATTAATTCACTAAACCTATGCATTGACCAGTACCCGCAACACAATCCGTTTGAACTTTAAGGGGGTTGTTTTAATAGGATTAATCCTGTTTTTAGTCAAAAATCACATAAAAAATCTATGTTCATTTCAATAAAATCGATCGAACTTTTAAAACCTTTATAATTTAACCTGATTCAATGCAGAACTTGTTATCCGAAAGAAGAATGAGTGGTTCACAACCATCTGTTACATACGCGTCGCGTCGACCAATCAGCGAGCAGGATCACGCGCATCTGTCACTAGTCGGTGCGCAGGCGTTTTTGTTTTGTTTTTTGCGAGCGCGCCACTTCAAGTGCTTTTGTTGTTTTTTGGCGGCCCATCATGGCCTAGCTACTGCTGTATAATAGCTCGTTTGTGATTGATTTAGTGCTTCAAGTTCAAGGATATTCTTGCTTGTTGAACGCAGACGACACGTGACGGGGTTTGTTTTTCCTATTTTCTCTTTGTTGTTTGTTTATACTTTTTGTATAGTGTAAGCACAGATAATATAGGTGTAAGTATATTATATTCATATAGAAGTCAAGATATAAGTGGTAGTTAGAGCTATTTTTGGTCAGAAGGAGCAAGAAATAGTTATATGAGTATAAAATAAACAAATGGATAATCTATACTGTTTCTAACTAACTTATCGTACAGAAGTGAATGAGATTACGTATATTAATACCAAGAAATTATTATCCAATAAGTAAGAACCTATAAAACAAAAGCTATAAATAACTACAAAGTTATCAGGCAAACCAGGTCATTTCCTTGTCCTCTAGCAATAAAAAGTGTTTTATTGTTTATTTATATTCGTTTTATGCGTACACACTGTAATCAATAAAAGTGTTTGGCCAGTCAACATGTGCGCATGGCTGCCTCTTGACAGGAAGGGAGGGTCCGCCACTAATAAAAGAGGTCAGTCATTTGTTAAAACCTTTGTACGCGTTGCATATTTAAAATGTGTTGCTCAGATGAATATGAAACTTTTTGGCGATCGCGGTAGTTAATGGGTTACGCAGCTGCGCCGTTTCAGAGATCGAGTCATGATGAAACATTAAAATACATATGACAGAAATATTTGAAGAGTTGTGTAGGTATTACATATTTGTATTAAGTACCCGCTTATATAGAGACATCTAAAATTTCCAATCGTTCTCAATTCACGTATTGTGAAAAATCTTAGTAAAAAAAAAGTTTGTTTCTTTAATGGTTTTCCTAAGTTATAGGAGGGAATGCTGAGTCTTGTTTAGTTAAATTAAAAATTAAAAAATGTGCCGTTCCATAGCAAATTCTTTATTTAATACAGTAAAAGATAGTTACTTTATAGTTAAGTTATCTACCATAGTGTCGTATACACTCGTTGACACATGTACACATTTTAACACATTAATTTACACAGATTAAACGTTCCTTAAAGCGAGAACAGAACTACAAACAAGCAAGTTTCTTAGCAAATATTTCTCGAGTTAAAAGTGAACGTACTTGTAGTCTGTGTAGTGTGTATACTTTCTTAACCCCGCTCAGTGCTTGCGAAGAGAAATGGGTCGAGCCCTAGCCTTTGTCAGCTAGATGCTTTTAGACGACCTCTTGAGAGTTGGAAACTTGAAATCTATTTTTACAAACGACTTAATACTTTTGTTTTCTATACTATTCTTGTGTTTGTTTTTTTTTTCTTATGTGGTAGTTGAATAGAATCAATGGCTTTTATGTTTTGGTGTGTTTTTTTATAGAAAGAGCTTTTCAGTTGGCTGAGGTCATTTTTAGTGATTCTTAAATATGCATTGATTATTAAATACATATATGACAATGGTGACTAATGCAATCATTATTGTATTCCTGTTTTGGTACTCATACACGGGCTGTGCGTAAATGGAAACAAATTTAGTTTGTGAATAATGTCATCATTGTTGATACAATTATGAAAGGCTACGGAACAGTCACACACCTTGTATATTACGTGAGGTTCAAAAGTTTTATAGTTAAGTTGCATCCTTCAAGGCACACGTTTCACCAAATAACTATATGGTTAGTTAATATTCATATTTTTGACCCTCACATAGCAAGCAACAATTGTATAAGTAGTAAATAAATTGTATCTAGAATTATACATCAGTAGTTAGTACTTAACCTTAAAGGTTTACTTCCTTTGGATTTAAAAATAGAACCAACGTTCCAAGAATAAGACAGACTCGTTTTCAAGTGCAAGATAACTCTATACATGGTCTTATAATAACTAGAGACAAATAACTTAGCAAGTACGTTGTCACAGACACTACAACTACAACTTAAGGCATAACTTGCGATAGAAATTAGATTGCTTTTCCCAATTATCTATAGTGTTTCTATTAACGGGCGAATAAGCAAGCGACCTTACTCCAAAATTCCTTTACGTCATCAAAACCCTTATAGTAATGCTACATGTAGTTAAACTACTACTTATCAAGATCAGCCTAAAACTTATATTAGTTAGTTATGTTAAGGAAATATCGCCCCGTTTTAATTGATATGTGTCTAGATCCCAGGGCTGGAGCATTCTTCTCTCAAAAAATTAGCATTGCTATTCAGAGGCGGAATGTTATCAGTGTCTTGACCACCCTACCACCATCCGACAGCGATGACTACAAAAATTTTTCCATATACATAATTTAATTTTTATGTGTAATATTTAAGTCATAGTTTTAATTTATTCATAAAGACATACGTTATACATATTAGTTATGTTGTATTTAATCCATGAATCCTAACAACCGTTCCCTTTGTTGCAGATTTATCGAAATGCGAAGACGAAACGATAGGTCCGATATTCATAAAGGAACCTCCGAACCGAGTGGATTTCAGCAACACCACTGGCGCAGTGGTTGAGTGCGCTGCCCGAGGATCTCCGACGCCTGATGTGATCTGGGTTCGAGGTGATGGCACTGCAGTCGGTGATGTACCGGGTTTGAGACGGGTCAGTGGTTATAATACTTGGATTTATTTCTTCTTGAGCTTTTTATAACTATGGAATCTGAGCACACATTTGTAGTACAAACATACATACACATCTCGTCTGATTCCCTGTAGAGGGGTAGAAACAGAACACAAATTCCTATAGTTATGTCTATTATTTTTATCTGTACTAATAGTATATAGTGTAACTGGACGTATGAGGTGATACAATACGTGGACTTAATAGTTAAACCTTAAGTAATAGTTTCAGTCAGGAAATGGTTACGTGTTTGTCACTTTATATGACTTGTTAATTAAGTACCTGAGACAGACATAATAACTGCTTATTTCTTTTGATATCTTCTTCACAAATCCTAGTAGTTAAACACTGCAATGCCAATGTCAATATTATCGTGGTTGCGTTCGTAAAATTATGGAACATCAAAATATACATATAGGTACACCATCGTACATTCAGCAGATATTGTAATGCTATCTATCATGTGAATTAAGAGATGAGATGACACCATATGAGTATGAGCTTGTTTATATTATATTCTTAAGCGTTTCGTAGTACTCAAGATTATCAAATAACACACCTAGATAATGCAAGCTCCTTTTTCATAAGATAAGCGACAGATATAAGTAAGATAAGAAGAAGACCTATGTTAGACTATACGCTATACTCTTTCAGGTCCAACCCAATGGCAACCTAGTGTTCCCGCCCTTCAGAGCCGAGGATTATAGGCAAGAGGTGCATGCTCAAGTATACGCGTGTCTTGCCAGGAATCCTGTTGGTACCATTTACTCACGGGATGTCAACGTCAGAGCTGGTAAGTTGTCTCTTCATTAGTTTGACAGGTGTCAATAATGTGACGGATCGTAATGTCAGTTTGAAATGTGTTTCAAATAATTAATAAGTATTCTAGAGATCGCGCCACATAAATTGGCAGTTGGAGGCGTCGCCACAGTCGCGTAATTCAGTGTTACCAGTAAACACACCAAAACTAGCATTCACTGTGCCATACGGCTCGATACATTATAGGTTTCATTTGTAACGGTCTTTGGTTGCAGAGCTATAAACTCAAATAAAACAAATTAATATATCAAAGTCAAAAGTCAAAATATTTTTATTCAAAATAGGCCCTATCACAAGCTCTCATTGAAAGTTATCTTATGATCTAAGTATAAATTAAAAAAACTATTTCAAACATGGCACTGAGCATTGTCTTTACATATTTTTTACCGAGGTTAGATCAGCGGAGATCCTAGCTTGGAGAAGAACTAACAAGAAACTCCGGAAATCAATTTATTATAATCACCCTTAACAAACATAAAAATTACAAAGAGTGAGCAAAAAACACAACGCTGGTAATACTAAATTTACCTTTCATACAAAATAACACGCAATGGCGGAAACGTCAAATTTAGTTCCAAGTTTGCCTGCTGCCAATTTATGTGGCGCGATCTCTAAACTTCGTATATTTTACTATTCATTTGATGTGTAAATATTAAGATATTAATAAACGTTCAATTAAATATATGTACCATCAGAATAATATATTGAAACAAACATCTGATCTTTTCTCTTATGTGATTGGGGCATAGGGTTCAAAATGTTGTTAAACATTGTAAGGAATTATAGCATATTATATAACTAATATTACAGTTACACATTATAGCAAAATCCACTAATGGAAGGGACTCTTATAACTAATTTAATTTAAGCATTCACTTATGAATATACTCCGTTTATTCTTGTATTTCCGAATGAATTGAAAACCGGAACACCTAGTAACTATCATAGCGTACATCTATTAACTATATCATATGACTCATATGATGTATGACCACAATTCAGTCTCCAGTATTTTTTGACCTTGACCTCACACGTGATGAAATGTACCTTGTCTGAGTAAAGAAAATACTTATAAAGTGTGATTCGCTTATAAATGACTCATTGAAGTATTTCATAAATGTTTAAAAAAAGGAATATATGTTCACGCCTCTACGTCCCCAACGGGATAGGCAGAGACTATTGATCGCCACCGATTACGATCCTGACAAATCTCTCTTCCTTCACTCGCATCCATTAACCTTCAAAAAGATAATATCAATATAATGAAATATTGAACAAACTGAAATTTGCATTAAATATTGTTAAAATAAACGATAACTCAGGTAAATAATATAAACAAGTAAATACAACAACGGAGACAATATCTTCCTGGTCAGCAACCTAGGGATTTATTTATATTAGGGTATGGACTAGTAACCTACCACCAATATTCTATAAATTATAAACCTTTAAACATTATAATTTCTTACATTATAATAGTCTAACATTATAATAATAAAAACACATTTACGAAATGCGTCGCTGTGGCTGTGGCCGAAATGGCTGACCACCTGTCACATTGTCTACCCATCTCCAAAGAGTACTATCTGGTTAACACGTGGGTTCGAGGTAGCCATAGAATTACTACCTTCGCAACTGCGGAGATGGACACCTGAACCTCTGACTACCCCGCAAGACTTAATGGTCGTGAACGCGTACGTACATTATAACATGCTTCAAAGTATGGTTTTAAAATCTAACTAGATTAATATATTCTACTCAGACTACGAAGATAATGACGACGAAAGACAGTTAATTAGCCATTATGTAGAGAAAGTAAAAGTATTTCTCACCTGCTGTCTAACAATAATATGCATGTGAAGTCAATAACATTAAAAAGCAGGTAACAATGTACTCCAGTAATTAGTTAATCATAGTTATTGTAATTCAAATAACTGTGTAGCTGTAATTATCTCGAAAATAAATCTTCTTAAATACATTGGTTTTAAGATATTGCCTTTATATATACATATATAGTAACGTCATGTAATCCCTTTTGGGGTGGAGAGAACTCCTAGGTTACTTTTTAGCATGAATATTTTGGGGTGCTAATGTTATAAGTATGTAACATATTAGAATACGAAATTTTTGACGGTTTCTTTATTTGGACATATCATAGGTTCCTGACATACAAGTAAATATTGCCAGGACAGAATATCTGACCAAATTGCATCTACAAAGCTTATTTAAATAAAGTGGCTCTTGCAACAGTTGCTAAAAAGTATAATACGTACAACATTTTGCTACCTGTTATGAATGGAATTATTACTTATTTTTCAAAGTTTATCACAATAAATGAGACTTAATGAAAAAATATATAAACTTTCGTCTTTCGAGCAATATTTTGTCAAGTAACATCTAACTATAAACAGTAGGAATTATACAATCACAACCTGATTGTTGTTTCGTGACTAATTATCATCGCCAGGTCCATTGTACTTAAACACCTCTTCAACTTATTATTCTACGATGGTACATGGTTCGAAAACGCATTTCAAACTGAATACGTTACGACATTTTTCCGTTGACAATAGTCTGAGCATAGACTATCCGATACAGTGGAGAATACCTCATTATTTAAATAGATTTTCACTACAATACGATATAAAAAGTCTTTATGCTACTTCAGCTTATAGCCTAGAATGTAAATTGGGTCTTAGAGATAAACTAAGTCTTTGCAGAGCGAACCTTTCAACTGAAATAGATTTAGAAAAAATATGCAATTTATCGCAATAAGATCTGAATAAGATTCTATTTAGATAGTAAGAGATGCAATTTCTGTGTACATTTTATTACAGATTTTTTACAGGTCAAGTAAGTATGTATATTTCATGTATCTTTGTTTTGGCGACACAGTTGTAGCTCAGCATTACGACACAGACGTGAACAAAGAGTACGTCATAATGGGTAACAGCATACTACTCAAATGTCAGATACCATCTTTCGTCGCTGATTTTGTTGAGATACTCTCCTGGCATACAGACGAAAAAGAAGATATCTTCCCGGGAGATAATTATGGTTAATTCCCAGATATTTCGAGAATCTCCTAAACTCCCTACCCATTTACAGTGGTACAACAGCAGTACGAATCCGAAGTGAATAACGAGTATGTGATAAGAGGGAACTCAGCAATATTGAAGTGCTCAATCCCGTCATTTGTTGCTGATTTCGTAACTGTCGTATCATGGCAAGATGAAGCCGGGAACACTTTTACTTTAGGAGAATCTAATGACGAACCGGGTACTGCCTTACAACGAACAGAAAATATTCCTAATAATTCCTACCTTATAAATCCTCAATTCACTAGGTAATATCCCCTTTGTAAATATTCCAGTTGTCTCACAGTATTATGAAGCTGAAGTGGTATCAGAATACGTGATAAGAGGCAATACCGCTGTTCTCAAATGCAACATACCTTCTTTTGTTGCTGATTTCGTTAAAGTCGAAGCCTGGGTTGGATCTGATAATACAGAGTACCTTCCCTCTAATGATACTGGTAAAGCCCGTATACCACAAGTAGATATCCTAATCCACCTCCTCTGAAATCCTTGTCATATAACTATATTTACCCGTACCAATGTCGTCATTTGCAGTAGTCAACCAGTTTTACGAAGCTGAGATTTTGACAGAATACGTAATTAGAGGCAACGCTGCTGTTCTCAAATGTTCCATACCCTCTTTCGTCGCTGATTTCGTTAAAGTCGAAGCCTGGATTGACGAAGAAGGGACTACCATTAGCTATTCCAAAGACCTTGGTAACATAACAATAGAGCTCTTTGACACCTTGTCCACTTCCCCTTTATGGTTTAAGACCTATTCCTGTGTTCCTTTCTGAGTCCTAATTGATATTCTACAGTTGTGTCGCAGTCCTACGTGACCGAAGCCGAAAATGAGTACGTAATCAGAGGGAACGCAGCCATTATCCGTTGTAAGATTCCATCTTTTGTCAGCGATTTCGTGTATGTCGAATCGTGGGTTATGGATGACGGACAAATGCTGACAATTAACAATACAAACACTGCTGAGGGTAAACTATTATCGGATTCCCTATAAATTTATTCCCTATCCTACCCTTTAACATAAACAGCTCTACTTGATTAGTTCATAATTTTGTTTTCTTGCTAGTGATATCACAACCATTTGAAGCTGAAGCAGATAACGAATACGTAATACGCGGCAACGCTGCCATCATGAAATGCGAGGTGCCAAGTTTTGTTTCGGATTTCGTATCGGTAGAGATGTGGACTGATAGCGATGGTGGCACTTATTACCCAAACCAGAACGAGGGTAACTTATATTAGTGTGTAGCGTCCTAACATTCCTTTCCTTTCACCACAGCTGTACTCCAAATTTACGAAGCTCGGGTCAATGATGAATTCGTCTTACGCGGTAACACAGCGATCCTCAAGTGCATTGTACCGTCTTTCGTCGCTGACTTTGTCCACGTGGTCTCATGGAGTATGGATAACGAAACTGTAGCTGCTGACGATACAAAGAGTATTGATTCCGGTACCATAATCTGTGAACAATTAGCTAATGATACAGTACCTCTTCCTACCTAATCCTAAATTATAGCATTACATCATGAATAAAATGTTTGCAGTGGTACACCAGGCGTACGAGCCCCGGGTCATCGATGAGTACGTCCTCAGAGGGAACCCAGTGATCATCAAATGTCTCATACCTTCATTTGTCGCTGATTACGTATACGTAGTTGAATGGTTAACGGATGACAAGGAATCACTCGGCGCATTCCGTTCCAACAACAGCGATACCAATTACGGTAATCGAGATGCTGGTGTGACCCAAATTGCTCCTATCCGTCACTCCCCTGTCCCGAATACAGCATTGAGATTTATCAGATTATTTGTTTATTGATTTCAGCGGTGAATCAGTTCTATGAATCGCAAGTCTATGATATGTACGTGATAAGGGGTAACGCGGCGGTGTTCAAATGCCATATACCTTCGTTCGTGTCTGACCATGTTTTGGTGGTTTCGTGGCACGATACCGAAGGGGGAGAGTATGCTAGCACTGAGAACGATTTTGGTACAATATTTTATATTGAGTGCTATGAAATCGATCCTTCCTTTATCCTAGATTCCTTAGGGACTAGCTAACTATTTGGGAACATTACCTAAGGATATTTGTGGTACTTTATTTACAGTGGTCTCTCAAGCGTACACAGTAAATCTGGTAGAAGAAAATGTGCTGCGTGGTAATGCTGCTCTGTTGAAATGTCTCATTCCAAGTTTCGTCACCGAATACGTTTCCGTAGCTTCGTGGTTAATTTTTGAAGGAGACGCAAAAGAACGAGAAATCAGTCTAAGTGATGTTACTGGGAATGACGACGGTATTAACAATGTTGTATATAATTTAGGAACTTATGTCCTATCCCTAAGATTCCTTTTGCTATACATGTCCCAAATCAGCTTCTTTCTCTTGCAGTTGTTACTCAAGCTTATACGGTGAACTTGATGGAGGAAAGCGTCTTACGGGGCAATGCTGCTATACTTAAATGTCACATATCTACTTTGTTACTGAGTATGTTAGCGTGTCATCGTGGCTCATATCTGAAAATGATCAAGTTGAATTAGAAATAAAAATCGAGGATTCAAACTCAAATTTGGGTACTTTATATATCGTGTTTATCGCTTTATTATACCTTGTATCCTTACCCACTTTCCATTTAACACAACGTTTGTTTCACACAAATGTATTATTCCATTCCAGTTGTGTCCCAAGCCTATACTGTAAATTTAATGGAAGAGAACGTCCTAAGGGGGAATTCGGCCATAATGAAGTGTCACATACCGAGTTTCGTGACAGAATACGTCACTGTATCATCATGGATTATATCCGAGGGTGACGTCAACGAACAAGAAATTAAAGTAGACGGGTCCTCTAATTTAGGTATTTGAATAACTAAACAAACGTCAATGATGCCCTTTCCTGTATCCTCCCTTTTGTTTAGGTATTATCGAGGTTCGCACAATGGTGTTTGGATCGTGTTGATGCATTTGTTTTATTTATACCTTGTTGTCTTTCAATTTACAGCGGTGTCCCAAGCGTATACAGTAAATTTGTGGGAAGAAAATGTGCTTCGAGGGAACGCTGCGATCCTCAAATGCCATGTCCCTAGTTTCGTTTCCGAGTACGTAGCGGTCACATCCTGGATCGTGTCGGAAGGAGACACCGACGAGACTGAAATAAAAATAGACACTAATAACGATTTGGGTAATTAAGTGACTAATAGGCGATTGCATTTCCTTCCCAACACTTCCTGATTCACTTATCGTTTTTGAGGGTTTATATAGGGAAGACTAGAGTGATTAATTAATTTCGGATACCTATATTTTCTTCCACAGTTGTGTCTCAAGCGTATGACGTGAAATTTTGGGAAGAGTACGTTCTGCGAGGCAACGCCGCTATCCTAAAGTGCCAGATTCCGAGTTTTGTCTCTGAATACGTCTCTGTTTCATCTTGGATCGTCACAGATGATGATGAAGAGACAGAAATATCTATGAATATACATGGTAGTCAAAACGGCGATGCAGATTTGGGTAATTGTTAGAATAGGGTTCCTCATCCTTATCCTAGTACCTGACCTACAATCCTTACCTTAAACACCATATTAGCTCTCGGGTTGGTAGGTTTAGTCATGTGTCTTTTCTATAACAAGTATAAAATATTCTATAGAAGTAAAATGTTCCTTTCGAATTACTTTGTGTCAGTTATTGAAATAGGTCGTATATTGTTGCAGTCGTCTCGCAAGCGTATGCCGTCAATCTCATGGAGGAGTATGTACTGAGAGGGAACGCCGCTATTGTCAAATGTCACGTGCCAAGTTTCGTCTCTGAATATGTCACAGTCGTGTCTTGGATAATAACTGATGGTGATGATGAAGTAGAAATAAAATTGGAATCGGAAAATAATTCAGACGGTAGGGATTGTTCAGTCTTCAGAAGTATATTTCTCTTGTCCTTAGGAATCAAAACTATCCATGGGTCTCACGGCCTACCTTACCTTACAATCCTAACTTCCTTGCATGCAATGAAATTTGTAAGTAAACAGCCTTATGCTGTAAGCAATGCTTGTGTTTGAGGTGAATATGTTGTCGAAATTAAGTACAATTAACTTTTAAATTTCTAAGAATATTGTGATCTTGTTAAACTCTAAATATTTTTTTGTTGAGTGTTTTGATAAAAATATTTACAAATACCAAATTTAAATTATATTTGCAAACACCAAATTTAACTGAATATATTGGCGTACTTGTTCAATTTTCAAATCATTTTTAACGACAACTATCACCATTAAAATGGCTTGATTAGTTTTAGCTCTTTAACTTCGATCTACAACAGTTTCGTCATTTTCAGAGGGGAAATACTTAGTACTCCCGTCCGGAGAGCTTCATATCCGAGACGTTGGGCCTGAAGATGGATACAAGTCATACCAATGTAGAACTAAGCATAGACTTACGGGAGAGACAAGACTGTCAGCGACCAAGGGACGACTGGTCATTACTGGTTAGTGGCATAACGTTGTTGAGAAGAGTTATATTAATAGACACGTTCATATTCAAAGTGTAATGGTTGAGGCTTGCGAACCATTAAAGTAAGTGGTCAAAATACAGCAAATTTTGGATTTGAACTGATAATGTTACACTTTTGTAATGAATGAATTCATTATATTTGTTTAATTTAATATTAATGATGCATCAGCTTTGGCGTAAGTTTTATTTTAATTTGTTACGTAAATGACGCGAATGAAAAAGATCCTACAATTTAAATTTTGTGTATGTTATGTTTTGAATATGAATGACTAATGTAACTCTACTTGATAATAATTTCAAAGGTATTCCATATCTATTTTTTGATAATAATTTATCCAGCAATACTTTTTGTCTAGAAAACAAGCCTAATGCATGTTTCAGTGATTTTAAAGTATGTATTATCTAAATTTAAATTTTAAACAAAAGAATATTATAAAATATTAATTAACAAATTAGTTTAAGATGATTTCATGGATGCCAATTTCAACCCTTAAATCTATAGATATTAATTATTTCACTATACGAATATACACAGAATTATTATTATTGTTACCGTTAAAATTTTTAGTTCGCGTGTTCATTACTTTTCAATATTATTGCATTCCAAAAACAAATTGGCTTCCATGTACTCAAATAAAGTTTGGTGAACCATGCTCTTGGCATGGTCCATCAAACTCTGATAGTAGTTTTAAATGTACTTGCCTGAATGTTGGGATAGGGTACCCTGCAGAGCCTTGACACGAGAATCTTTATTAAGTCTTATTAGGGTCACCATGTTACTGGTTCTGATGTTTGATATGGTACTGATACTCTGGAATCCCGGAAACCATACCACTGACAATAGCAAAGTTTCTGATCCTTTCTTTTATTCCTATCACGAAAATCGTCTGCTGCATAGTTCATTATTACTTTATCCGATACGAGTACATTAACTTTTCATACAAATTTCTTGAAAAGTTTCCATAATACGATTTTGACCACGTCCACTCCGCCACACTTAATACCTTGAACATTTTCCTTAAGAGTGTATTGAAGAATAATAACGATACATAAAAGACTTGCTATTGTCAGCCACTAAGCCTTCTCCCAACATGCGCAGAGCCCGTTGGAAGAGTGCCTCCAAAGTTCGCCTCCGCTCAGATAACCAGCGGTTTCCAATTCAGCGTGGCCGCCAACCTAGCTCTTCTGTGCCCCGCGCAGGCTTTCCCAGCACCAATGTTTCGGTAAGGGCTTACGATCTTTCTATTTGTACCTCCTCAGAACCCATAGGTCGCGTGCCTCCAAAACTGTCAACGTCACAAGTCGGAATGATGTTTGTTACCTCGTCTAACAAGTCGTTTACGTTGCTGTGCCCAGCTCAAGCGTATCCCGTCCCCATGTTCAGGTAATGGCACTGATGATACGTTTCTTTCTAGAGCCTGTCGGTCGAGTCCCACCAAAGTTCGCAACAATCCTAACAGGCACTATGTTTGATGTAACGAAAAACGAATCGTACGCGTTACAATGCCCTGCGCAGGCTTTCCCTGTCCCGTTGTTCAGGTAATAAACTAAATATTTGTTTCGTATTGTAGAACCTGTTGGTCGAGTGCCTCCCAAATTTGCTTCCGTTGTTATGGGAACAATGATCGGAGTGAAGCTCAATGAAACATTTTCCTTGCAATGCCCAGCTCAAGCATTTCCTGTCCCATTATTCAGGTAACTACAGCAGTTCAAGTCATATACCGACGAAACAAAAAAGTATTAGGTATCTATTCGATTCGATATGATGTCACTGCTCTTATTCCGTTTAGTTTAGGGTACGAAGATAATTAAATGCTAACGATTTCACATTCAGAACCAGTTGGACGCGTTTCGCCCAAATTCCCCACTGGAGACATAAGTCGCACGTTCAAGGCTGATAGTGGTGACGGAGTCCCGTTGTTATGTCCTGCCCAAGGGTTCCCAGCTCCTGCATTTAGGTAATCTCTAATTGCGTTTCTTGTACCTTGCCCAGCCTAGCCCATGGGGAAAGTATCTCCTAAGTTCCCGTCTATGGAAACGGCCCGAAGTTTCACTTTCTCATCGGCCTCTAGCGTAACACTGTTGTGTCCGGCGCAGGCGTTCCCAACACCTCTATTCAGGTACTTTATGTTTGATTTGTCTTTTGTAGAGCCGGTCGGTCGCGTTCCACCCAAATTTCCCTCAATGGATAGCTCAAGAAGTTTTAGCGCGCTATTGAATGCAAGTTTGACGATAATGTGTCCTGCCCAGGCTTTTCCGGTCCCACTATTCAGGTAATAGAAAAGTCTAGACTTTAACTTTGTTCTTTCTAGAGCCAGTGGGCCGAGTTTCACCGAAGTTTACTAGTAGTGACAAAAGCCGCGCTTTCGATTCTTACGGTGGCGGCAGCGTCACCTTGCTTTGCCCTGCTCAGGCGTTCCCTGCACCATCGTTCAGGTATTCTATTAATTTTGTAGAAACAAGGCTTTCTATCTCCTTCCAAAAACTCTTCGGTATTACAACCATGTGTCTTATGTTGATTGTTTAGAACCAGTGGGAAGAGTTCCACCTAAGTTCCCAACTATGGACAGTGTGAGGGGTTTCAGCGTCAATGTCAATTCTAGTACAACACTTCTATGTCCTGCGCAAGCTTTTCCCGTTCCGTTGTCAAGGTAATTGAAAAAACAACAGTTTTCACTGTTATATTAGGGGGGGTATCATAATTTATTTCATAATTTTCTCTGGATCAACAAATATTCAAGAAATAATTGTATAAAATAAGAATTGGTTACAATTATTCTTGAATTTATTGACACGCTCATCGGCTCTCTGTTCTAGAACCTATCGGTTTCAAAGCGCCATCTTTGTCAACGGATTTCAAAATGGCGTGGTATGTTAAAACGGTCAATCAAGGCTTCGCGTTACTTTGCCCAGCACAAGGCTATCCCGCCCCATTATTCAGGTAATAATAAAACACCTCTATTGTTTTATAGAACCAATTGGCTCGAAAAGTCCCTCGTTTTCTACTGTATCGAAACTGGCTTCCTTCGAGATAGGTTCTAATCAAGATTTTGCGTTACTGTGTCCGGCACAAGGGTTTCCAGTTCCATTATTTAGGTAAGAATTTTATGTGAATAAAATAGTTCTAGAGGGATCTACCAATTTTCAGGCATTTTGTTAAGCTGGTCGTTAATAAATGAATATTATATTACATTGTAGAACCGGTTGGCTCAAAATCTCCTACGTTTTCCAACGACGTCCAATTTTCTGGAATCACTCGACGAACTGGGCAAGACTTTGCATTGCTATGTCAGGCACAAGCATTCCCTGTCCCAATATTTAGGTAAGGCTTTTTCTTTAACCTATGATTTGCTTTATTTCGCTCGTTTTCATCAGAACCAGTAACTGCTCGGGCTCCAGCTTTCCCTTCAACTGCGTCGTCGTATAATACGGAAGTTGCAACTGAGAAAGCGATTTCTTTGCTTTGCCAAGCGCAAGGTTATCCTCAACCGATGTTCAGGTGGGATTTCATTCAATTTTCTTCATCATATTATAGAGCCCGTCGGAGCAAAGGCCCCGTCCTTTTCCACCGAGTCAAAAGGAAGCATATTTGTTAAAGACGTTGGTCAAAGTTTTGCACTTCTCTGTCAAGCTCAAGCATCACCCGTTCCTATATTTAGGTGAGTTTCTAATGTTTCCTCTTATTGTTCAGAACCAGTGGGATCGAAGCCACCGACATTTTCTACAGATTTTACACTGTCTGCAGTGACGCGATATAGCAATCAAAGTTTCGCTCTAATGTGTCAAGCCCAAGCTTTTCCTGTCCCTATTTTCAGGCAAGTTGTTTAGAGTTTTTCTTTAGTTCTACTTCGAATGTTAGATTGTTTAATGAGCTCCGTTTCAGTATGTACGTGTTGTATATTCTGCAGAACCAGTTGGATCGAAAGCACCGTCTTTGTCGTCAGAATCTGATTTGTCTTCTCTGAAAAGAGCTAGCGGTCAAAGTTTTGCATTACTCTGTCAAGCTCAAGCGTTTCCGGTACCGATATTCAGGCAAGCCGATTTTATTATTTCATTTCTTCTTTATAGAGCCGGTTAGTTCCAAGTCACCGACGTTTTCTTCGGAATCTATTCAAATAGTAAGAAGCCATGCAAATGAAGGGTTGTCACTTTTATGTCAAGCTCAAAGCTATCCACCTCCCATGTTCAGGCAAGTAGTACCACAAAACTAGACCAGTGATTTAAGATTTTTCTCCAAAATGAAGGTCCAATCTGTAATTACAGAACCCACAAATAAAATAGCGCCGAGAAAGCAGACGAATGAACTTTTTGAGGGCTGGAAGATCATCTTAGTGTCATATAACTCGACTGCTTTTATGACGTGTCCTGTAAGCGCGTTCCCCGCTCCCAGATTTGGGTAAGCTTTACTCAGGCCTTATTTGTTTCTTCTACAGAACCAGTAGGCGCGAAGGCTCCAACTTTTTCTGGGGATTCCAAAAGTTTCACCTTCGTGAAGGAAGTAGGTCAGGATTTCGCTCTACTGTGCCAAGCTCAGGCGTTCCCAACACCCTTATTCAGGCAAGTCACCATTTATATGTAACAAGTGTTGATGATATCCAGAACCAATCGCGAGTACCGCTCCAAGCATCACTGCCACGCCAAAGGCGAACGTACATTTCGCTCAGAATTCAGCTGTCGCTCTGCTCTGCCCGGCCCAAGGATATCCCGTTCCTTTAATGAGGTGCGTTGACTTTTCCCTGTTGTTATTGCAGAACCGACTAATAAAATCGCACCCCATAACGATAAGAGTAAGAAATTCGAAGGTGGTGAAATATTTGTAGTTCCATTAAACGAGGCTGCATATTTGACTTGTGATGTCTCGGGATATCCGGTCCCAATATTCAGGTATGTTAACGTAACCCTTATTTCATTGATAGAGAGCGTAAGACGTTTAAACTATTCCAGAACCGACAAATAACATAGCGCCAAGGAAGGATTCGACAAAGAATTTCGAGGGTTGGGAAGTTTACCTCGTGCCGCGCGATGCGAATGTTTACTTGACCTGTCAAGTATCTGCTTTCCCTGTGCCTATATTTAGGTAAGTTCAGGGTTGTTTTCTTTGCAGAACCTACTGGTAGGACCGGACCGAAAGTGACCGGTGACGGCCTTAATAAACAAATCGGTCGCGGAGATCTAGCACTACTTTGTGAAGTTCAAGCGTTCCCTGCACCACTTACGAGGTATCGTTATAATCTTAGTTAGAATAGTGACTGCCAACTTCAACATCGACGAATATCAAGGATAACATCTATTAAATAAATCTTATATCCTACTTCAATGAGAATAAACATCACTGGAATATTAAATACATTACTTGTAACTTCTGGTGGTTTATATTAGTTATGATTGCAGTCGCTGTGGTGGTAATGAAAAACCGCGGCCGGCCGTGCGTCCACTCTCACCGCAACACATTAAGCGTTTGAGTGGCGCCGACACCAGCCCGGTAAGTAGGTTTCTCTAGCTTTGAAGATCATCCAGTAACCTGTATACCGCGCGCTTGCAATCTACACAATCTTAATCCAGATCGTCAACATACACCATTTTGTTTGTTTTAAGGGTTTCTGTTCCATCTCTATCATATCATCAGTGTCGTGCCCAGAGCGTTTTGTTTTACTTTGCTTTCGCGTCAAGGCTTTGGGGTACCTTTGCTTGAGTTTGTTCCCGGTTTTCGCTTGTTATTTCGAGGAAATGTTTTCTTTTCTTCAAGAACCTACGAATAGTGTTCCTCCAAAGCTGTCTGGTGGTCGATGGCAAGAATCGTTCTTCGCTTTGGGTGAAACTGGCACCATTTTATGTTTAAGTCAAGGCTTTCCCGTCCCCGTGTTCAGGTAGGTAGGGTTTTATTTTGTATTGGAGACCCCCTATTATCAATTTTTACACTATTATACGAAAGATATCACTTTAAATGAATATAAATGCTACGCCATCTGCCGGAATAATTGAGCAAAATACTGAACACATTCTCTATTGTTACAGGTGGTACAAATTCATGGATGGGACTACCAGAAAGCAACCAGTGACGCTTAATGACCGAGTGAAGCAGGTCTCTGGAACTCTTATTATCAAAGAAGCGAAAGTCGAAGATTCTGGAAAATACTTGTGTGTTGTGAATAACTCCGTTGGAGGTGAGCATTTTATAGTAAATTGCCTTTTGTGACCCGCACATCGCTTTTCACAGTACAATAGTTTAAAAGGCGTTCGATTCGTAAAATTTAAGTTCAACCCTACATAATTAATAAAAGTAAAACTACATTTTTCTTCTACACGCCGCCTTCTCTTCTATTTTACATAACATACCCTGCTACTTAGAAACTCTGAGTTTTATTAACAATGATCTCCCAATTACTTTTTCAGGTGAATCTGTTGAGACCGTATTGACAGTGACAGCACCCTTAAAAGCCACGATAGAGCCAGCTACCCAAACCATTGATTTTGGTAGACCCGCGGTATTCACGTGTAAATATGAAGGAAATCCGATCAAAACGATCACTTGGCTCAAAGATGGCAAGGACATGAATCATCATGATGCAGTATTGAGGTAAGGCTGCTTGCACTGTATTAATATTAGTCATTGTAAACAAGGCTACAGATAAACAGAAACTTTGTCATGTGTTAGGCAAATCGACGACCTCCGTGGGACGATTGGTTAACCTCCAGAACGCTAATCGTGATGTCTCGGGTTTGATTCCCGGTGGAGGCAGAGTGAACTACGCTTTTCTTATGCTTTCCAGTCTGATCGTGGATTATATATATGTACATGTGTATATATATGTGTTATGTATGTACATATTTATCAATATATAATATGTATATATTTCTTACATACACGTTGACTAGTACCCTTAACACAAGTATTAAATGAACTTACCAAGGGGCTAGTTCAATTGGTTTAATAGTGTACTAAATATTATTATTAAAAATATTACATTATTATTAAAATATTATTAATATTAAATCAGATAGGTTGGTAATACTTTTTTACTCTAATGGTTAAAAGTGACAATAGAAGAGTTGATATTTTGTATGCGTTTCTAAAATATTAAATATACAACTGAACGTTTTAAAGTGTGTATGAGGAGGTGTATTATTATCAAGGAAATAAAAGTGGTTTGTCAGGATTTAGACTAATGGGCATCCTTGTAATAGCCTGTATTTTGTGAATCATGATTTTATTTCATATTTCAGGATAGAATCTGTGAAAAAAGAAGATAAGGGAATGTACCAATGTTTTATTCGTAACGACCAAGAAAGTGCCGGAGCAAGTGCCGAACTGAAACTCGGTGGCAGATGTGAGTATTTGTTTAAACTTAACTCTTTTTATCAATACTAAAGCGGTAGAATAGTGAAGTCAGAAGTAAGGAATATAATTAAAACTATTAAAGCATGTACCAGTACTAGTAGGTATTATAAAGATTATTCTTGCAACTTTATTCTCCGAGTTCTTGTTTGCCTAAAATGGCATATACATTAAAAAACTAGTACATACATACATACGTAAAATCTAATTTACTCTTGTTTTTAAATCTTTTAATAAAATCAATAACAAATTAGCTCTGAAATTTATCCATACCATTAAACTCACAAACATTCTCTCTTACAGTCGAACCGCCCCAAATCCGACACAGCTTCGCCGAACAAACCCTGCATTCGGGCCCATCCTTACGTCTGAAATGCGTAGCCTCAGGAAACCCTACACCAGATATTGCGTGGTTCTTGGACGGAGAAAAACTGTCCAGTGGAGAAAGATTGCAGATTGGACAGTTCGTTACTGCCGATGGAAACGTTGAGTCCCATCTGAACATTTCGTCTGTGCACACCAATGATGGTGGATGGTATTCCTGTGTGGCGTCTAGTAAGGTAATGTTGTTGGGGTCTCTAGAAATATTGTTTGTAATAGATTGCTTTAGTAGATATATTGTAGTCAGTAGGTTTCAGTTCGTATACAAATTTAGTTTTTCTATTTTATTTGTAAAACAAAATACAATTGAAATGTATCCTGCTAAATCAAAACCAATCTAAATAGATAAGAAACGATGTTACAAATCTTACGTAGGGGGTAGCCCTCTTTTAAATGCTCTTTTTTATATTAGATGAAACTTTACCTACATAACTTCTCTTACAATATCTCTCTTCTTCATTTCTTTCTGTCATTATAATTTTTTTTAGGTTGGCAGTACCTCCCATGCAGCTCGAGTGAACGTATATGGACTTCCCTATGTGAGGCCGATGAAAAAGAGGCCGGTCGTAGCTGGAGACTCCTTGATTGCTCACTGCCCTGTCGCTGGCTACCCAATCGATAGCATTGTATGGGAGAAGGAAGGACGGTGAGAATATTATGTTTACTTTACTTACAGGCACCAGTTTAAGCTATTCAAACCTAGAAGACCTATACTTAACACTTAACTAAGGTGTATATGTAATATACTTTAGTTAAGTGTACATTAAATGCCGGTCAAAAACGTGGTTATAAATTAGTTCGTATACACAATTAATGTAGTACAAGGTTTAGCAAGGTCAATGTCATATGGGCAAAGGAAACCAAGAAGATAAAACGCACTTCTCACTAGTGCAGATGGTAGTCAACTTTTACGGTGATGAACGCATCACCTGGCATCTTGAAATGTAACGTATGAGATGTAAGTCTACCATTAAAGTTAATCGAGCACTCAAATCTCTGGTTATCTCAATTGTTACAGTCTCAAGAGTTATAGATGGTGAAATATACATACTTAAAGTACTAGTTACCTACCAAAGAGTCAAGATCAACATAAACTTAAGATTTTACATACTCATTTCAGTGTCCTACCCATCAGTCGTAAGCAGAAAGTGTTTCCCAACGGCACTCTAGTCATAGAAAACGTGGAGAGAGCCTCCGACCAAGCTACTTACACTTGTGTTGCCAAAAACTCACAGGGCTACAGTGCTAGAGGATCACTTGAACTGCAAGTTATGAGTAAGTTATTAGAACTTATAAGTTGATTAATTTTTTTATAATGGAACTATGAGGAGAATATATAGGAGAGGGGCAGATATAAAAGAGATCTCTTCTATAAAAGTACTTGAGATTTTGAGTGGTTCAATTCCACTCTTATAAGTTTAATTTCGTGTAAAGATTCGAGATAATAGCTGTATGTTACCAGCAGTAGACCAGATAGTTAAAGGGATATTAGGAAAGATTATAATTGAAGATCTACTAAATTGTTAGTACAATAACTCATAGATAATAAGACTAAATGTGACTGAGGAATGGATATCCCCTATCAGGGATTATGGATGTCATATGTCAATAATTATAAGGTTGTATTATTTACAAGAAATTAAGGCGTGAATATTGTATGTTATTGTTTTTTACAGGAAAAATTTGGACCTATTTATTTATTTTGAAAGTGATTATAATACTGTGCTATATTTAATACCAGTTTTTTTACAGGAATATTTTAGATTTTAAGGTTATGTCCGTTTTATGATCGCTGTTGTAGGCTCTTATGCCCGCCAAAGGTACAATTGCCTCGCAAGACCCTGCACGAATATATAGTAGATTTTCACTTCCCTTAAGCAATTACTATATGCTTGCTGACGTCACTACAAGCAGACCATAACTAGGTGTCTTCTAAAGTTGTTTTTACTATGTAGTACCCCCTCAAATATCGCCTTTCGAGTTTGGAGAAGAACCAGCCAATGCCGGGGAAATGGTTTCTGTCACTTGCGCTGTGAAACAAGGCGAACAACCTCTCAATATCAGCTGGACTTTCAACGGCCAATACCTCAACTCCAAAAACAATATGAGCATCAATGTCCAGAGAATAAATATGAAAATGTCTATCCTTAACATCGATTCTGTTAGCGGCGTTCACAGAGGCACTTATCATTGTGTGGCGTCCAATGTCGCTGGATCCACAAACCACAGCGCTGTCTTAGAAGTCAACGGTATTTTTCTAGCGTTCTAGACTAGCTTTTTCCTTTAGTTCAAAACCTTTAATTGACGATAATTCCCCGCAGTCCCTCCTCAAATCACACCGTTCGAATTCAGTGACGAAATATTGAATGAAGGGGAAACGGCTTCTGTATCTTGCGTGATGAACAAAGGAGATTTGCCCGCAAAATTCACTTGGCGTTTGAATGGAAGAAAAATCGATCGGCAAAATCAACTCGGCATAGTTCTTACCACTATTAGCAAGAAAACCTCCATATTGAACATCGAAACCATAAATGCACTTCACAGAGGATCTTATACTTGTGAAATTGAAAATGAGGCGGGTCACACAAACCACACTACTGTGCTCAGTGTCAATGGTTATTAATTCCATTTAATTGTACTGGTTGGGTTGTAATTTAGATGCTTATTTTTTATATATAGTCCCTTTTCCTTACTTTCCTGGCCTATTTCTCGTAGTGACATAAAACGAGAAAATAATATGATCACATCACAATTTTTTTAATAATATTCTGCCCCTAATTTGTATGTTCTCTTCATGTATCCAGTTCTACCCCAAATCCATCCCTTCACGTTTGGAGATGAACCAGCAAACGCAGGTGACACTGTTGGTGCTCAATGTATGGTCACGAAAGGCGATGTTCCTGTTAACATCACTTGGCTGCTAAACGGGAAACCTGTAGCACTAACCAAAGGAATCACTGTCACAAAAATAGGCCACAAATCATCAAGTCTTTCAATAGATTCTGTAGCTTCCATACATAAGGGAAACTATACATGTATGGCAGAAAATTTGGCTGGATTCTCAGAGTATTCATCAGAATTGTCTGTTAATGGTATGGGTTATAAGATAGTCACGTATTTTTGTATATTTTGCTGTATAATTACCTGCTTATCCAAACACCTACATAAAACTGCACTATTTTCTAGTCCTTCCCCAAATTAACCCATTCACCTTCGGCGATGAACCCGCGAACGCTGGAGACACGGTTGGTCTTCAATGTATGGTCGTCAAGGGAGATGCTCCGGTTAACATTACATGGAGATTCAACGGGAAACCTATTCGTGAAATACCTGGAATATCAATTATTAAAATGGGTCCAAAAGCAAGTGGTCTGACCATTGAATCTGTAGCTTCGATACACAGAGGAATATTTACATGTTTTGCCGAGAACGCTGCGGGGCACACAAATCATTCTACTGAATTATCTGTGAACGGTATTCTATTTTCACAGCTATGTCAAGTTTAATTAAGTCTAATTTTGCTTTATTTATTGCTTAACTCCTAATATTCCGTTATGATATTCCATATAGTTGCTCCTCAAGTTACCCCCTTCGATTTTGGTGAAGAAATATTGAATGCCGGTGACACAGCCTCGCTAATATGTACGGTTGGTAAAGGAGATGTATGTGCCAATGAACATACACTGGGTTTTGAATGACAAAATCCTCAAATCTGGGAACGGTGTGCAAATCAATAGGAACGGGAAAAGAATATCTGTCCTCAGTATAGAAAATGTCCATCACGATCATATAGGGAACTACACTTGCATAGCGGAAAATGACGCTGGCCGATCTAGTCACAGCGCAGTCCTTAATGTCAACGGTATATTATTCATTGTGTTTTTGCTTGCTTTCGTGACAATCCTTTCTCGCACTTTATTTTTCCAAAGCTTTTGCTCATTTTCAGATATTCCCAAAGTCAGCAGCTATTTTTGCATCACTTGTAATAATAACGACGAAGTTAGGTTTAGGTTTTTGTTGAATATTTGTTTTCTGTTCTATTGTAGTTGAGCATTCAGGTCTTACATACAGGTCGATATCCCTTACCAAAATAAAGCTTAGTCTGTCACTAATCTTACGCAACGTCAATGTTGATTTGTTTTAGTTGCTCCACAAATCATGCCTTTTGATTTTGGGACCGACCCTGTCAATGACCTCGAAACTGTTGTCGTGGTCTGCGCTGCAACCAAAGGCGACGAACCTTTAGATATAAAGTGGTATTTCAATGGGAAAGCTTTGTCATCTGGGTTTGAAGGCATCTCTCTCACCACCACTAAAAGAACTAGTCAACTATCCATAGAATCAGTGAGCCACAAAAATCAAGGAAACTACACCTGTGTAGTGAAGAATCCAGCTAAAGTTGTGAATCATACAGCACAGCTTTACGTGAACGGTAATCTTTAAACTAACATAGATATTCACTAAACTTTTCATTAGTTAGCAATTCTTTCTTTTTAGTACCTCCACAAACGATACCTTTTGACTTTGGTGAAGAACCAGTTAACGCTCAGGAAACGGCTTTAGTCACGTGTGCGGTCAGTAAGGGAGAGCGTCCTCTACAGATTCAGTGGTATTTTAACGGGAAACCAGTGAGATCAGGAGAAAAAGGCATCACACTCGTTAATACACCGAAATCGAGTCAGCTTACTATCGATTCTGTCACACATGAGAATCAGGGAAATTATTCTTGCGTCGTGAAGAACGCTGCGGGCTCTACTAATCACACATCTCAACTATTTGTGAATGGTATATTGTTCAGTACTTGTGTTAACCTTTGGTCTTGTCCTAAAATTCCTAGTGTTTGATTATGTTAATTTGCTTATATACTACCTATCTCCTCCTCTATCGTAACTTTGGCGTGGCATAAATATATCATTTAGGTATAATTCCTAAGTACCCAAAAATAACATCTAGGTACTGGTAAATCGAGATTATTACACAAATTCCAGTGGCGCCAGTAATAAAACCTTTCGATTTCGATGAATCGATTTACTACGGAGAAGGTGTTCAAGTTATGTGTCAAGTACCCAAGGGTGATTTACCTCTTAAATTCAAATGGACATTTACTGGAGGAAACGTGAGTTCTTTACCTGGGGCGAATATTATGACTGCCGGAGACCGAGGCTCTGTTTTGATCATACCTTCTGCAACTGCCCGGCATTCTGGCAATTACACATGCACTGTCTCGAACATAGTCGCCAGCGCCAGCCATTCCACTACGCTTAATGTCAAGGGTACTTCCAATCAATGTTTGCCTGTTTACTTTAGATATTGTTGAAATTGTTTTTTATTACCTATTACAGTTGCTCCCATCATTTCTCCATTTGAATTCGACGAATCAGTATTTTTTGGTGAGAGCATACAAGTCATGTGTCGTATTCCGAAAGGAGATCTACCTCTTAAGCTTTCTTGGGCCTTCCGTGGTCGCCCTCTCCAAAGCAATAACGCTATTAGTATCACCAAAGCAGGAGAAAGAAGTACTATACTTACAATCGCAGCTGTTACTGAAAAACATTCAGGAGATTACACGTGCACGGCGTCCAACATAGTGGCAACCACTAACTACACTGCTACATTAAACGTTCAGGGTACTATTCATGGTTAATTAGTTATTGTTTTATTCTTTTATTTTTCCTGTTCAGTTCCTCCACACATTGTTCCTTTTGAGGCCGAAGAACCGGTGTATGCAGGTGACTCGATGCAACTCATCTGTCACGTGTCGAAGGGCGATAAGCCCCTAGACATCACATGGAGTGCGCATGGCAAAGAGTTATCTTCTCATCAGGGAATATCAACCACAAAGATTGGCGGCACAACATCCTTGTTGACTATATCTAGTGCTACGGCTGGCCATAAAGGCGAATACACGTGTCATGCTGCAAACCGAGCTGGCGTGGCCATGCACTCTACTTCGGTCAACGTGATTGGTATTAATTGTCAGCTCTACTGCTTTGCTTCTGCTAGGGATAACCCCCCATATACCCGCGTATGCTTGCATCATGTATGAAATCTATGCATTCTGGTTTAACAGTTCTACCTCACATCGTGCCATTTGAAGCTGATGAATCCGTGTTTGCCGGGGAATCCGTCCAGCTACATTGTCATGTATCGAAAGGCGATCTACCTCTGAATATAAAGTGGCATTTTCAAAGTTTCGATAACGCATCATCGTCATCTCATCTTGATATTTTGACTAACAAAATGACATCTCGGACATCATATCTCTCGATAATGGCGGCGAGTGCTAGTCACAGCGGAATATACACCTGCGTTGCCTCCAACAGTGCAGGCGCCACCAATCATTCTACTATCCTTAACGTTCATGGTCAGTTTTCATTTACTCATTGAACTATATATTTTATGTCTCGGATACTGAGCAAGCTTTTTTAAAAGATATTAAAGGAACTTGGTCAGCAATCGAGAGCATGCTCTTTAGTTCTTTATCATTTTCTTTTGTTTTCATGCCATCCTTCTGCATATTTTTTGTTTTCGTACAGTTACACCAAACATTCTGCCTTTTGACGTGGATCAAGCGCTATTTTCTGGAGAGTCTGTGCAGATGATGTGTCATATCTCAAAAGGCGACACTCCATTAGACATTTATTGGGAATTTAATGGAAAAAATCTATCACGCGATTTTGGATCGTACTCAAAAGTTGGGGACCGATCATCGGTATTAGTTCTGCCCTCTGTTAGTGGAGCGCACAGTGGAAACTACAGCTGCACTGCAAAAAACAGAGCTGGAGTCGCAAAGTACACAACAGTACTAAAAATTATCGGTAGTAATTTAGTAATCATATCGTATATTTAGTTGAACTTGTTTTCATGTTGTTTTTCATTTTCTTTCCAAGTGGCTCCTCATATCATTCCATTCGAAGTGGCAGAGTCTATTTTTGCTGGCGAATCAGTTCATCTTACTTGTCACGTATCCAAGGGCGACAAACCATTGGATATTAAGTGGCGCTTTCGAGGGAAGGAAATTCCCTACCATAACAAACTTGGGATAACCACCACTAAGTTGGGTGACAAGGCGTCGGTCCTCAGTATTCCAACAGCACTTGGGCATCACAGTGGCAACTACACTTGTACAGCTAGCAACGAAGCTGGTCAGGCTCATCATTCCGCGATCGTTAACATACACGGTAGTTTTATTTCGTAAAAGAAGAATATTTACGAGTAGTTGCACGCTACGTGTTAGATGATTTAGAAACTTATTAAGTTACCTTTTCTTTTGCACTGACTAGTTCCTCCTCACATTATTCCATTCGAGATCGACGAATCTGTTTACTATGGAGAATCGGTTCAAATGACTTGTCACGTGAGCAAAGGAGATCGCCCAATCAAGATTAACTGGATGTTTAATGGCAAGAACATAACTGAAGATCTTGGGTTAAGAATCATTCCTGTGGCAGAACAAACTTCTTTCCTAAGTATTCCCGCAGTGGCTGGTTTTAACAGCGGAAATTACTCGTGCATTGCAAAAAATCTTGCCGGGGAACATAGTTATACAGCCACTCTCCATGTCAAGGGTACATTATAATATTATATTAAACGCATGCCGTCTTAATTGTCTTACCTTACCCCTAATATTTTGTTTGCTCAGCCGTCCCACATATCAAGCCATTCGAGTTAGAGGAGGCCGTGTTTTCGGGAGAATCCGTCCACATTGATTGCCATGTCCCAAAAGGAGATCTCCCTCTGATGATTAGTTGGAAGTTTCAAGGACGACCAGTTACCCGCGAAATGGGTATTCAAGTAACATCCTTCAGTAAACGAGTGTCTGTCCTGGACATAACCGCTGCCATGGGCACCCATAGTGGAAACTATACATGCACTGCGAGCAACCAAGCTGGGTCGGCGTCGCATACGGCGATACTAAACGTCATCGGTATTTAATTTGTATAGCTTTATTCATGTAACCTCCTGTTTTTAATCCAGTTCCTCCTGTCGTCCAGCCCTTTTCGTTCGGGGAAGTTGCCATGAGCTCTGGCCAAGTGGTGACCGTTCCATGCACTGTGATACAGGGCGACCAGCCTTTGCGCATTAAGTGGCTTTTCAATGGAGAACCTGTCAAACCTAGATCGGATGTCAACGTTCTCATGATAGGACACAGCACAGCAATTTTAAACATAGCAGCGGTGACGCATCTCCACGCTGGAAATTACACATGTGTAGTCGAAAACAAAGCGGGATCTGATGCACACGCGTCCACTTTAATCATAAACGGTAGACATCAGGTTTTCTTCATAAGTTTTCTTTTTCCTAAGTTTGTTACGTTTCGTTGAAATCATCATTTCGTTTCTCAATTGCGATTCTTGTTTTGCAGTCCCTCCTAACATAATACCTTTTACGTTTGGCGACAAACCAGCGAACGTTGGCGAATATTTGCAAGCGTCCTGCACAGTTAACTCTGGCGACGTCCCTATCAATATTTTCTGGAGTGTTAATGGGAAACTAATATCACAACGTAACCCTGATTACACCTTGAGCAATTCCAAACGCAGCAGCCTTCTGATTATTGAATCCGTCGACGCCAAACACGCTGGCTCGTACGTTTGCGTGGGGGAGAATCCAGCTGGTCGAACATCATACGCCACTGAGCTTATTGTTTACGGTTTGTTACACTGTAGTGTGATTCGTAGTATTTCTTTCTAGCTAGTTTTTCATGTTGTCTTACAGTTCCTCCCAAAATCGCACCTTTTGCCGCTGGAGCCGAACCATCTTTCCTTGGAGATTACTTTGTGTTAAATTGCATTATTACTCATGGTGATCAGCCAGTGCGCTTTGAATGGACCGTCAACAACCATTTAGCAAAATCAATCCCAGGCATCCGTATTAGCAACACGGACAGAAGAAGCAGTGTCCTTACAATAGAATCCTTAGAGGCAAGACACGCTGGCTTGTACAATTGCACAGCAGTCAACAATGCTGGAGGAACATTCCACACCACCGAGCTAACTGTCAAGGGTGCATCCAAATTTCTTTTACTTCCATTTCCTTCATTATATTTGTTGCTTTTTATGTGACGTTTAATCTTGCTTGTCCTAGTTCCACCCCTGATAGTGCCGTTCACGTTCGGAGACTTACCTTTCAACCCCGGAGACGCTGTTCAGGTGAATTGTTTGGCCACCAAGGGCGACCTTCCGCTGGATATCTCGTGGACATTCAGCAGTGACACTGTCGACTCCAGTCTTCATAAGGACATCATTACGACGCCTCTCGGAGCTCGCGCTTCCGTGTTGACTATTAACTCGGTGACCGCCAACCATCAAGGAAACTACACTTGCATTGTACAGAATGCCGCGGGGCGCGCCGAGCACGTCACAACTCTAGTCGTAAATGGCATGTCCCATTTTATTTACTAGGAGGATGGAGTTTGGGAACTAACAACACAAACACAGTATAATCAACAGTATCCACACAATCACACCACTACCGTAACCTAACCACTGCCTGATGATGACTCTAACTTGCACTCTAGATTCTTCAGTTCTTTAAGTAATTCGTTTCCAATGGATAACTTTTTCTGGTTTGCTGTCGGGGCACTGAAGTCTAATATAATTAATAGACTCGAATTCTCTCAAATAAAAATGAATGATTTAAGAATAGCTTCATGCTGAATGCACATCTATTTACGTTCTCATCTGAGTGAACTCCTGGTTGAAATCACAAGTCATTTAACGTCATTTCAAGTCACTCTGTATTAAGGTTCTAGTTAACCGTCATCTTGCATTTTGTTTTCTTCTTTTCGTCTTGAAATATTCAGAATACGATCGCACCGTGCAATAATCGTGGATGGGGTTAAAGAAACCATTGATAACACCCTTCTTTTCCTATCCTTGCGTTTATATTAACCTTTCCTTCACCATTTCCTCAAATCCTTTCTTTATATTAAGTTTGTTGGTTTCGTTTGCATGCTTATGTGTTTGTGTTTGAGCTTTACTAACAAGTACAACTGAACTTTTTTCCATGACTTTCGATATAGTTTTCAAGATCGTGGAAAAAACTTCGAAAGTACTTACTGTTTTTTGCTTTTTATTTATATAAGTTTGCCCTTGTTATTTTTATTAATAATTTTAAAATAATTTCTATTATATTTATTGCTTAAGTTTCTATAGCCACTCATTATAAGGAGTTTGTTATAAATTTAGTACATATGAGTTTTATAGAAACTTAAACATTTCATATCTGAAATACCTATTGCGCGAATGAGAACTAACTTTCATTTACGTAAATAAAGAGAAATAAAATAAAACATTATTTTGTTGTTGTTCTATTAGGTATTTCAGAAATATATTATAGTAATTTTGAAATAATAAACAGAAAGAAAAACTACCCTTAGGTCAACTCAGTTTGCTAATTTAAACAAATTGAACTCCAATATGGTGTATTAGTACTTCAATATTCGATTTTGACTGAGTAGCTATGTTAGAAAATTGACAGAATCAACTTAGTTGACCTTTTGAGGTGGTTACTGTAAATGGTTGACTTTAAACTAGCATCCAGCTGTTTTACTATTCATGAGAGCAGATAGTGCAAAATACCTGAATGGGTTAGGAGTGCATGGGTTCCAACTTGCATTTAATCAATTTATATGGGATTCAATAGAGATTAAAACCTGGATTCTAGTTACACTTTCAACAAATTCAGGGTGTAGTTACATTCAACACACTATTTTGTTCTGAATCTAACTATGTTCGATATATTTGTGACTTCATTGTGAAATTATATTAAATTTTGTTGGAGAATTTAAATTAAAGTTTATTTACGAACTGTAATAACTAAACTGAACCACAAATGGAGTTATAAATTCATCCTCTGCCAGTTTTACGTAAAAGTTCATTGTAATGCATAATAACTAAATCATCAATAAATGCTATTTAAAATGATCGACGTTTGTAATTTTACTTCTGTATTTATTCGTACATATTCTCTACTATATTAGTGAAACTGGTAGTGTAATTCTACATAAGTACAATGGACCTTGTCAAGTGGCATAATCATCAATGCTCTAAGCAATGAATGTAAACTTCCCAATACTTACAAACACCTTTTCATTTATTAGACATAAATTTAGTAAGGCTAGTAAGATTTTTATCCTCAATTTATATAGTCTTGGCTCCTTGGCTAGGTCTGGTACAATGTATCAATAGGATTGATAAAACTATGGTGTATAAAAACTAGCGAGAGAGTTAGTTCATAAATTAATTGCTAATTAATATAGTAAGTTTGGTCGGACAATACCATAGTTTTGTCTATTCTAATGATGAATATAACAGTTAATAGTTTTTAAAAATGAAATAAAGATAAATGATTGAGTTTACATTGATAACATTTAAGTATTACAATAAAAATTGTGGCTATTGGTAGATATAGTGTCTTTTTTATATTTTGGTAAATAATAAATAATGTTATTGATGAAAATCAATCTTTGCAACTTGTATTTAATGTGGACAATAGTGAACATTTACATCAGAATCATGTTTTTCATAGTATCGGCATGTTTTAGATTTTCCATAACATATAGTTTTCGTAAATATTGAAAAATTTTGCTACAAAAGTTTGTTCACTACATCCGCATCAATTACAAGTTTGTAAACTAGTTCTAGAAAATCTGAGTAGGTTTTCAGAACAGTTTCTTCAATAAATTGGTCCGATTTCAGTTCCACCCCGTTGGATATTGGAACCCACTGACAAAGCCTTTGCCCAAGGCTCAGACGCTCAGGTCGAATGCAAAGCCGATGGCTTCCCCAAGCCTCAAGTCACGTGGAAAAGGGCTGAAGGTATGTGTACTTGCGATTGTAGAAATAAGTGATCAATGCGGTAGAAAGTCGGTGACATCCTGATGATGTTTGATTAAAATATTCTGTATGAATAACTAGGCATTGAATTAGGAGTGACATTAATGATAGTATTAAAAATAGTGTGATAAAGGAAACTTGCCTACCGTCTCCGCTTTAAGTCTCTGCCTACCGGATGTATATAATATGATTATTTTAATCGCGTCAATGAAAAGGCTATCAAGTGTAACGACTGTTATTAATGGTCAAACAATGATGCTATATTGATCGAAATTTACTCAACTTTTTGTCACCTTTCTTGCAATGTTGTACATAAGCCACAAATGCTAATAAAGAACCATATATTTCAGGGGACACGCCTGGCGATTACAAAGACCTGAAGCCAAACGACCCAAATGTCAAAGTTGAGGATGGCACCCTAACTATTACCAATATTCAAAAGACCAATGAAGGGTATTACCTCTGTGAGGCCGTCAATGGAATCGGTGCTGGATTGTCCGCTGTCATCGACATTAGTGTACAAGGTAAACCTACTGATTAATTAGTGTACAAAGTAACGAAACTTATAAAGCTGTGATAAAATTTAATTTCGTATCCTGCAAGCAAGCTTAGCGTCATATCTTCCGAGAAATTGAATCTTTAAGAACTTTCATGCTATCCTTCTTACTTATTCCCATTAATTAAACATTTTCCCAAGTTACAAATGGTTTTACAAAACTTAAAACACACTTCTCAAAACACTTCTTCTTAAGATCTCTAATCACAGCTTACATGATTAGAGCTTGTAGTTAAACATTTCAGACTAATTTAAATTAATTTTTCATAACAATTTCTTACAGCTCCTCCGCAATTTGAAATAAAGATGCGAAACCAAACTGCCAGACGAAGCGAGCCCGCTGTACTGCAATGCCAAGCCAAAGGAGAAAAGGTAAATACAAATATATGGTAATACTCATGTTTCTCAATATTATGGGGGAGGCCTACGTATGTATAACTGTGGACTGAGGTAGGCTGATGATTATGTTTCTTGATACATTCTGGTTGGATCATTATAATACATAGGGGAAAAAACATTTAATATAACTATCGCAGCTCTAATGACATGAATATGGAATATAAATTACCCTAGAGAATCTTTAGATCCATTTAAAGTAAAAAAAAAAATTGAATATAGGCACGCATTGTATATTGAGTGGCACTGGTTGTCTTACAACTATGACTCTACCGTTGGTTCGGAAGCCCTAGCTCGGAGAAGAACCAGCAAGAAACTCCAGTCTCAGAGATTTTTACCCAGTGCAAAACTAAATATATGTACATTTTTGTTTCAATATTAAGTTTTTTTGTTGCACAGCCTTGACTCATTCATTGCCAACACCGAACATCAGTGTTATAAAATGGCATGGTACATCCCTAATAATGGCAACGTTATAAAAACCTTCATAACTAAAATATAACTATAAAAACTTATTTCAGCCAATCGGAATAATCTGGAACATGAACAACAAGCGACTTGAACCAAAATCCGATCCCCGTTACACGATTAGGGAAGAAATCCTGCCTGGTGGTGTTGTCTCAGATCTCAGCATTAGAAGGACAGAGAGGTCCGACTCGGCCCTATTCACTTGCATCGCTACGAACGCTTTCGGATCCGATGATACTAGTATCAATATGATTGTTCAAGGTTAGTAATGATTATGTTTGTGTCTTGTATTTTATAAGAGAAAAAAAAATTCAAGAAATAACCTGATTATTTAGGATATATGTTATTGTCAATGAAATGAAATTCTTTTATTCAATGTAAGGACCATAAATATCACTTACTGAAAGTTTTTAGAAAAAAAATATTTTTTTTTTTAGATAAAATAGTCAATAAAGTACTTTTAATGGGTGTCAACTGTCGAGCGACCAAACTTATGACAATGTTGGTATTTATTTACAAAGCGATGTTATTTAATTAATACTACTCCGTCGTAGTCTAACCTATTTGATTTAATGGAGACTTAGGGGACATTTCCATTTTCATCAGTTCACAGAACAGATTATTGAGTATGGATAAACTCTATTGCCTTGATAGTGGAGAGTACTTTTAATATCAAAGGAACTTTTCCTGAACTCGTTCTACGTACTTCTCTCATATAATACTTGCTTTCCATTTTCAGAGGTACCCGAAGCCCCATATGGCTTGAAAGTCCTAGACAAAAACGGTCGCTCCGTGCAACTGTCCTGGGCAGCGCCTTATGATGGAAACTCCCCTATCAAGAAGTATCTGATCGAGTACAAACGCGCTAAGGGCAGCTGGGAGAAGGATATTGACAGGTAAATATGTACTATGCATATCTAAACTACGGTGAGGGAAAACATCGTGAGGAAACCTACCTGTTCCCCGAACAGGTAATAGTTAGTGCTTGTAAATGGCGACATGGCTTACCACCTGTCACATTGAGTACTGACTATCTGATCAACACGTGGGTTTGAGGTGGCCATAGAATTACTACCTTCGCAATTGCGGGGATGAACACCTGAACCTCTGTCTACCCCGCAAGGGTTAATGGTCGTGAATGCGTTTGTTTTGTTGTTGTTGCATATCTAAAGTTTACTTAGAAAATGAGTATTCACTACTTTAATAGAGTATACTTATCTTCTAATGGTATAACATCTGGCAGGATTTCAACTCTGAGCCTAATGTGTTTGAAGAGCTGGTGTATGAGTGTCAATGAAGCGAAAGTGGTTTGTCAGGATCGGGACAATTGGGGATCCGTGATCTCTACAGGGAATCAGACGTGATGTATATGTATGTATAACGTAGGTAACAAGCTGAAGTGATGAGCTATTTATAAATGTTTCTTATACTATATTAAACCATCTCAAATTACATTTACTAAAAAGGCATTGAAATAATTCCCATTGTCATAACAAATTGTTCACTTACTGTTCGAAACTTCAGATAATCAATATTACCTACGTACACTAATAAACTAAATATCTCATCACTTTTCAGAGTGCTAGTACCAGGTGATTCGAGTGAAGCCGGCGTATTCAGCCTGCGTCCAGCCACCGCCTACCACATCAGGATTGTGGCGGAAAATGAACTTGGGACTTCGGAACCTTCGGAGACTGTAACCATCATCACTGCTGAAGAAGGTATGTGGGGATAGAGCTTTACGTTTGTGTATGGGATATAATTTGTAGCTTGCGTAGAAATTAAATCAGCAAAAAAAAGTTATTAATAGTAGTATGTTTAAAAATTAGTTTAATTCAGAAATAACACACAAGAATATTTTATAAGGGCACACTTTTTGGAAACAATAGAAAACTGTCACCTATAAATAGCTTCTACTTTATTGTGTATGAACCAATATCTTCTACTTTATTGTGTATGAAAATAGACATGTTATAGCTCTCAATATGGAATTAATACTTGTCACGAATACGACCTACTTTATTGTCTTTAAAAAAATCTATTGGCAATTACATTTATTATTATTTAATTGCCAATAGATTTATTAAGAGATTATAAGTCCAATTAAATTATTATATTATCTATTACAGCACCAAGCGGCCCCCCGTTAGACGTAAAAGTGGAAGCCGTTGACCGCAGCACCATCAAAGTGACTTGGAAACCACCACCGCCACAGGACTGGAATGGAGAGCTACAAGGGTTAGTGTCACTTATTTTGTAGCTATATAGTATACCTATATTGTTACGTAAAGTATTTGTATTTGTAAGTTAATTAGCATGTGGTGCCGATCAGATACGGTTTTTAAGTGATGCTTGTGTAATCTAACCGATGAAAATCTTACATAGTGAAACCTAAGTCATTCTTGTCAATGCTAGTGTCTGTATATCACAGAGGAGTGAATGCTTAAAGATTAAGAATTAAGAAAAATGTGGTCCTTCGATACGTCGTTAGAGTACTATCAATACTTTTCATATGTGTCGATATGCTATACCTAAAAATTTTCATTATACAATGTTGGAATTGTCTAAGATTTTTTTCTCTGCAGGTACTACGTTGGTCACAAGCCGGCATCGAGCAACAAATCCTTCGTCTACGAAACCGTTCACATTTCAAAGGAATCTGGCAAAGATCACTATTTGGAGATTTCGAACCTCAAGTGAGTATCTGACAATAAACATTATATTTGCACGATACGATCAAGGTTGGCATAACCTTGGATATACAGTATATCTTTAGTCACTGTCATTTAGCGAACTAAACGGGTAGTGATAGCATTGATATAAAATATTGGAGCCAATTTGCTATCCTATTGCCTGATAGATTCCATTGCCACAAGTGTCTTACCCGCTTTCTACAATATGCCGGGATGGATGGTAGCTAGTTAGCATTCTATTGAACTCCTACGCTAGTATGTGACAATCTACAATAATGTGTATATTTCTCGGTAATGTTATGACATTTATAATGTATAATCTCCAACTATAATTATCACTTTATTAATTATGTGAGACCGGGTCATATCACGATAAATTTATAAAGATATCTGATTACCTAAAAAATAAAGGTAATCAGATATCTTTATAAATTTATCGTGATATGACCCGGTCTCACATAATTAATAAAATGAGTATAAATCGCGAGTGTTTAAATATAATTATCACCTTATACTTTTTCAGGACCTACACCCAATACTCGGTGGTAGTACAAGCGTTCAACAAGATCGGCTCGGGGCCAGTTTCAGCCGAAGTGAAAGCCTACACGGCAGAGGGCGCCCCCTCCGCACCGCCCCAAGACGTCATGTGCACTACGCTCACGGCGCAGACGATTCGAGTTTCTTGGGTATGTTGATATTTGGTACTTTGAAATTAGTGTCAATTGTTGATCAACAGATGGAGTAAATGGTTATTCGTGATGCGGTAGTGTAATGTATAAGAAATATGGTATAACTGTTACTTTATATTATGTTATGAGTTCATTAGTAGATAAATTAAAGTATATTTTTTAATAATAATAATTGCGAATAAAGTTATAAACATACATTTATTAAATATTGAATATTCTATTACAATATGTTACATAAAACACTTAATATAACAATTCCATTAATTTTCAGTCTTCACCACCCCTGGCATCAGCCAATGGTCAAATCAAGACCTACAAAGTAATTTACGGACCCAGTGAGACTTGGTATGGTAAGTAACAATTTTCTTTATTTCTATATAAGATCTAGTTCTAACGATTAATGGCAAAGAAAGCAACTTTTATCCAATTTTACCATAGCAGCAAATCAGATATGTATACTCATTTCCTGTCATTCTGGTCAAGTGAACCTTGAAAACACACATATATCTCCTATGTATCTCTAATTATAACTTTTGGGGATAGCTCGTAGCTCAGTTATTAATTTGTTATTTTACATTTTCGTAATAAAAATAAATTTACGATATGTCTCCAATACTACCTACGGTGAAAGAAAATATCGTGATGAAACCTACCTGTTCCCCGAACAGGTTCTAGTTAGTGCTTCTCAATGGCGACATGGATTACCACCTATCACATCGAGTACTAACTATCTGGTCAAAACGTGGGTTCGAGGTAGCCATAGAATCACTACCTCTGCGATTGCGCAGATGGATACCTGAACCTTTGACTACTCCGCATGGGTTAAAAGTGGTGAACGCGTTTGTCTTTTTATAATACTGACTCTCATCAAACTGACTGCATCAAGTGCCTACTTCTTATATGTACGAGTATTGTTGTTGTATCAAAGTGTGTATAAATAGTGTTATGTCAAAATGTATATGTGTAGCAGTGAATAAATGTTTTTCTTTCTTAATATTCACCGTCTTTTCCTAAACAGACGAGAAAACAAGGGAGACCAAGATAGCATCATCGAGTACTGAGACTATTCTTCTGCACTTGAAGAAGTACACGAATTATTCTATGGAAGTACTGGCGACGACTAATGGAGGCGACGGAGTCCGATCCGAACCTATACATTGTCAGACAGAACAAGATGGTAAGATATATAGCTGGTAACTTATATCTAATCTAATAATTTTATGAAAAAACGAGTGTTTCGGGGTTATCGTATGAACAAGGTTGAACAACAACAATTAACTGCGCAATCCGACTTCTTAATTAGTTGTAATGTATAAAGAGACATAAACGGAAAATGACTAAATAGCCCTTTACTTTAATAAAATATGCAAAGGGTTAACCCTGTAAAACAGATGAAAACCTACTAATTATTAATATCGTTATTAAACCTTAGTAAAACATATACCGCTTTACATACAAATGTTATGGTTTTCCTGCACTTTAGTAGGAGAGAGATGAGATTCTTATCTTCAATTATAGCTTATAACGGGGCTGAATTTACTTACTCTTTTATGATATGAAATATGTGTAGATCCACTTCAGTAAATGCACTATCCTCTAGTCAGCCTTTATCCTAACATTATTTTTATTTTTTAATAGTTCCCGAAGCCCCGCGTGCAGTGAAAGCACTAGTGATGGGTGTCGACTCGATACTAGTATCTTGGAGGCCACCAGCGCAACCTAACGGCGTCGTCACTCACTACACTGTTTACACGCAAGCTCAGAACGCGGAACCTCATCCTAATAAGGTAAGAGTGAGTGAGTGAATGAACGACTTGAATCATTCAATGAGATAAATTCATACTGAAATTGTTATTTGATTAGGTATAACTAGCGACCCGCTCCGGCTTCGCACGGGAATAAAATATATAGCCTACTCCACTATTTAATGGATGTTATTATACATATAAACCTTCCTCTTGAATCACTCTATCTATTAAAAAAACCGCATCAAAACCCGTTGTGTAATTTCAAAGATTTAAGCATACAAAGGGACATAGGGACAGAGAAATCGATATCGAGTATATTAATAATGTAAAGTTGGTTTTTTGCTTCATAGCTTACATTTTCGAGTGAATACCATCGTCATTGTATAGTTCTAAGTATGATAACTTGAAACACACTTTCCTTTCACGACATTTACGTTAACAGGCTCACAATCTTTGCTTCGTTGTGTTGATTAACTCATACAATTTAATGTTAATCTTACTGAAACGAAACTAAAATACTTACGATTGACCTAGGTACCAGCAACGCAGACCAGTTACTCGGCAACTGAACTGAAGGGCGGCCGATACGATTTCTGGGTGACTGCTTCCACCATCATTGGCGAGGGACAACCCTCATCCACTGCCTCTTGCAGCGTCAGTGATAAAGGTAGGTTTTATGACAATATGGTACGATACAGATTGGTGACCTTAGTCGCTTTTTAAGACATATTGAACATTTTAAAAAAGCATACAAAGTAGGATTCTGTATGTTGATTACTTCGAGATAAAATCAAACCTAAATTAGCTAAATGCTCATGTGAAAAAGGCAAATATCCTGAAAATCTTACGTGTGCCTTGGAATAGATCAGTGCTTATTAACTGCGTCACGGCTTATCACCATCTGTTTTAACTATCTTGACACATGAATTTCATATGAATTCTGTATATCTGAAAAACCCTTAAGAGTAATGGTTGTGAATCTTTATGTTATGTTATTTTGCAGTCCCGGCTAAAATCGCATCGTTTGACGAAGCTTTCACGGCTACTTATAAGGAAGACTTCAAACTGCCCTGTCTCGCTGTCGGCGTGCCCCCGCCCAACATTATGTGGAAGGTTGGTATTACTTAGTAAATAAAAGGTTTATATAAATATAAAGTCAATTTAAAATTTCTAGAAGCTCCATAGTTATCACATCACAACAGACATCACATTCCAGAAGTTATGGCACCTCAAAAGGGATAAGGTCGTAAGAATATAGTACTTTAATATTTGCAAACTGTAAACCACATTCTGACATAAGAACAATTAAGATAAATCTTCTATTTTCAATAATGTCCTAATGTAAATAAATATTATTATTATTAATATTGAAATAGTACAATAATTTAAGGGATAAAAACCCGAAGACGTACAGTCAGCGCTAAAAGTACAGTCCCAGTAAATTTTTATAATGTTTAAGTTTATAAGAACAAAAGACAATATTTTACATTTTAAAACTGGCGCCACTATTCATTGTCATGGCGTGTTTTGAAATGAAAAATATTGTCTTTTGTTCTTAAAACTTAAACCTTATAAAAAGTTACTGGGACTGCACTTTTAGCGTTGACTGTACATGTAAATCATCACCATAACCTTACACCATTTCATCCACTCTTAGGTGAAAGGCCATCCTCTAGAGCCTTCAGACCGTCTCCGAGTGTTGCCAGAAGGTTCTCTCCAGATCGCCGGAGTGGCGCGCAATGATGCTGGAGAGTACTCTTGTCACGTCGAGAACCAGTTCGGAACTGACACTGTCACGCACACTTTGACTGTCCTTGGTGAGTAAATAAGATAGTTACTGTTGTATTAAAGAGGACATTTAGTTATTAGGTTAAACATTACGTAAATTATAGTCTTATATTTAAAGTTTTGAAAGCCCGGCAGTATAGTTTTTTTAAGTTCACTGCCAGGTGAAAGTATAGTTACTATTACAGGACACTAATTAATACTAGCAAATAACTACGCTTAGTCTTGCTATGCTAATTGAAAACTCACATATCCCCATTCTAACATAAAGTTACGCAATAAAAGTATTACCTTACACGACTCTTTGTGTGCTCATTATCTGATTCAGATTAGGGAAGCTGTGGACATCAAGCACAAACTCTTCATTCGCAAGGATTAACTTGCGAACCTCTGATATCCTCACCTTCAAATACTCGTAGTGGTAAGTTTGATACATTCATTTAACAATTTATATTAATATAACAATAAACTTTCCTCACAGCTCCGCCATTCCCACCCCAACTATCCATCGCTTCATCATCGGTCTCCTCATTGACGCTGCGTCTGAAACCTTCGGAAGACGCTGAACAATCTCCAGCTGACGGATACACCATCCACTACAAACAGGAGTTTGGAGACTGGGAAACTGTACAGGTATGAAGAATATCATAGAATAAGTATACGTATAAGTATGTAAATAAGGTACTCTGTTTATGTTAGGGTATATTAAAAGAATGCAGTTGTATAGGTTGAATTATAAAAGAATACAATATTCTGTTAGAGGTTGCCTATTAGTCATCTTTTTACGGCGCATGTTATAGAAAAAATTAAAGAAATCTGTCCATAACATTATTTCTCAATACATAACGACTCCAATAGGTATGCAAATAGTGACGGGTGAGATTTTGTCACTGAAGTTTTTTGTCTATCACAAAAGGTATTCAAGGTGTTGAAATAAATTCAACAACATCATAACATACGGCTCATTATTAGTTTACATTTTGATCTAGTTGTAGCCCTATATTAACGTTTGTTGCAATGTAGTAATGAAACTGTTACCGACAGATTCCAAGCACCACTGACACATACACGCTCGAGAACTTATTCTGCGGATCAAGATACCAAGTCTACGTGACGGCTTACAACAAGTAAGTTTTAAACTTAGACCTCCCCTTTTTATTTCAATTGTAAGAAAGGTATTTTGAAGATCAAGACTTTACTTGACGAATCGAAAGAATGTATAAAACATATTTCTCTGAGTTAGTTTAACGTCTATTGCTCATTCAACCCTTACAATAACCGAAAAATATTTCAATGCCAGCGAAAGATCTACAAAAAAATATTCAGCACTAAAGTACGCTTCTGTACTCATAAGTAACATAAGAATTATGTGACTTACGCATTACTTCCCATTATAAAGTAATACTGTAACTTTTGATTGAGCTACATGATACTCAACAAAACCAAAAATAAATAAAAATCCTCACTTTATCAGAATCGGCACCGGAGAGGCATCGGACGCAGTAAACGCTAGGACTCGAGGCAACAAGCCCCCGATTCCCAGGGCAGCAGATTTCTTAGAAGTAGGCAGTACGTCTGTCACCCTGCATCTGAAACAATGGCTGGATGGTGGATGCCCCATGAGTCACTTCGTTGTGGAAAATAAGAAGAAGTAAGTATAAAGTTGGAAAGACAATTAAGTCATTGCCAATTTAGGGGGATTCGAAATTAGGGTGTTGTAATGTTACTGCATTGAAAAATGACATGAACTGCAAGCGTAGTGTTTTAAGTAAGAAAAAAATAAGGGCGACACTACCCATTTCTCTTAAATTAAGAATGGTGTGACTAAATGTTATCATAGTTGCTTACTACTTTCGTAACATAAAGAATTTATTGAAAATGTCCATAATTTTGTAGATGATACTTAATATATTTTTAAATATTTGTTTCAGGGGCTCAGCCGAATGGAATCAAATATCGAACGCGATCAAACCTGGCACTAACTTTGTTGTTTTGGGTAATTATCGTTTTTGTAATATTTGATTTTGTGTAATATATTATTTCATAGCAAAGTGTTTACTTCCCTCTTGATTTGTTATAGACCTAGGCGCTTACTCCACTAATTCATTTTAGCCACAATATTACTTCAGTATCGATACTGTAATACTTCAGTGGCCGTAATTTGACACTTTTGGCACTCCACAAACAAATTTTGGCCACTGAGGTGCTATCGAACTACATCTGAAGTACTTCTGCGTCTGAAGTACATAAAAAGCTACTCCACTAACCAAACGTCAGGCAATGTCAGTTCAATATCCTTATATTTGGTACTCCACTATTGACATTTCCATACTTGAGTGGCCACTGAAGCACCACTGACTCGCTATTGAGGCACAAGTGTGGCTGTCAAAATATTAGCAGAGTGCCGCTTTTATAGCAGAGACGCAGAAGTAACGCAGTAGCGACGCAGTTGAGTGGCTGTCAAAGTTAATTAGTGGAGTAAGGGCCCTGTAAACATTTTACATCTACAGACATACGTACCTACAGTTAGTTTAGGTACATATGTCTGTAGATTTATAACACATTTTATGCCATCATCCCTTTACAATATTTCAATAAGAATGTACCATTAATTCTTATTAATATCCCCCAGACTTGGAACCAGCCACTTGGTACGTGCTCCGTATTACGGCGCACAACAACGCCGGATTCAACGTCGCTGAATACGAATTCGCCACCTTAACTGTCACTGGAGGTAAGGATACACAACATAATGTGTCTTGTATTAAGAGTTTAAAGAGACTCAGTTTTACTTACATGAATAAGAGTTTTAGCTCATATTTTTCTATTTTAATTGTTATATATTAGGGCTAGATGACGCTGTGTAGGGCGCGAGAAATATGCATTTAAATTGTTCAGAAATGGGAAATGAAATAACTACAAGAAATCTTTTTATACTCTTGAGCAAGTGAAAGCTAAGTATCGACTTAACTCCAAATACCTAGACCATCTTAAAGAATTATATATTTACCCTATATTTTATTATGACGTCATACCTAGAAAACTACCTGAAATGCATCGCCTTTCCATTTGTTTATTCATTTACAACCCTAACCTCTGGCTTTGCATTTCAGGTACAATCGCGCCCATTCGCGAGTTGAACGGCTCCCTGACGACCGAGCAAACGATCAAGCTCATCCTCTCCCATTTGAACTTGATAGTACCTGTAGTCGCCGCCATTTTGGTCATAATCATCGCGATCGTAGTGGTCTGCGTAGTCAGAGGAGCGAGGGATCATCATAAAGGTACATTTTACTACTTACAGGTACAGTCGCTCCGTTACCAAATTCGGAACAAGAATTGCCTATATGGATCAAGGCTTGGCTAGAACCAGAGGTTTTGGTTCCGATTTTGGCGACCATTGTAGTGTTTATCGTCGGTATGGTGGTTATTTGTTTGACGCTGGCCCGAAGAAATTCACCCCATAGACTGCGAGGTCAGAAGGAACTGTACTGTATGTATGGTGCATGACACCGCTTTTTTATTGTTTTGTACATATGTGATTACTTTGGACATTTACCTCTGTTAGATGTGTCATTTCGAAACCATAGTTATTGTGAAAGTCCTACTTTATTATTGATCAAATTTGATTTACTTAACGTCTCATTCATTGCACTTTAGTTCAAACTCACTTCCATTGTGATCATGACATGATTATACTATTATTTGCTAATCATTGTCTTCCACCTAAACTCAACCTTCTAGAGCTAATTCTAACTACGTAGTGTATTAAATAAACGAAGATTTAATGGCATCGTGTGAGTAACTGAAATACTTTACTGACAGTTATAAGTTCGTAAAACTTCCACCTACTTTCCACAGATGTCGCTAACTATAACACTATTAGCTTATCCATTACCCGTTTCTTGAACACTCTTTCACAGACGACACAGTATACAACGCCAGCCAAGCTCCCATGGGTGGTATGAACGGTACATTGGATAAACGTGGAGGTTTGAGGGATGAACTAGGCTACATCGCTCCTCCTAACAGGAAGTTGCCACCCGTACCTGGATCTAACTACAACACTTGCGACCGAGTCAAACGCCAGGCTGTCATCAGTAAGTATGGGTGTAGCTTGAGATGAGATGATCATACTGAGGGTATTTCAATTTAAATAGAGATATAACAATATTTAAGAACACAATAAGTCTTTTTTTTGTCACGTACTTTTTGTTTTAATATTTTTCATTTGTTATTTTAGAAATAATGCTTTGAGCTTATAGAAAAATATCTAGCTTTGTTAAGTGTATTAATATTGTAGTTTGGTGTTATTCAATTTATTAATGGGTATATTAATTATACTTATGGCTGATCCAAGAATGTTAAATTATAGTTTACTTATGTAAAATAAGTAAAAATTGTTGCTTTGGGAATAGTTCATTATTGTAATCTGGTTAGATGTTTTATTATTTTAATTTATTACCCTATATGTTGCTTTAATGTTATGTCTAGTAGATTGTGCTTGGGTGATATTTGAAAATTAAATACATATGTGTAAAAAAATATTTTTCAATAAAATATGAGTACAAACACTTAGAAAGAAGTAAATAATTCTCATAACTTATACAAACTTCTTATTTGTGAATGTTGTTCTCTTAAATATAAAAGGTAACGATATTAAAGAATATATACTTATATAGATACACAATCTCGTATCTAGTTTTCGAATATCGTCCACCAATTAAATGTCCGCATTTAGTATAAGCTTTGTGACGGTTTAGCCGGCGCTCATTCAACGTGGGATCCAAGGAGACACCATTACGAACGCGTGCGCCGACCGCCCCTTCCCAATCTGCCCTTTAGAAGGGGCTCTGGGGACACTAGTTGCACAGGTATTGAGGGACCTTGGTTCTTGCTGGGATCTGTTTAGGGGCACTAAGGGACATAGGGGAGTTTGAGGTCTAATTGATCATTTACATCGCTCTCATTGGGAAGTCGGCACAGTTTTGGGTGCAAATTATCATTACTAACATTGTTAAATATGAAATAATTATGTTTTTATCATCGTTCATGATTGAAAAAAGGCTACGTGGGTTATTTTTTTCATTTAATTGTGCCATGAATTAGGTCATTACATTGGGTTACGGAATTCATATAACTCATAACATCACATATTATGTTCATTTGTCATATAGACTGTCATATACAATTAGGACTCGCAAACTGTTTTAATTTTAAAAATTACATGACATTGGTCTGTAATAAACTTCTCTATAATTTTTCTATTATAATATAATTAATTTCTACTTTTATTGGGAATCGAGATTTTTGTAATAACAATCGTAACACATCTCAATATTAACATTCATTCAGTCTCTAAAAACTCTCAAACCTACATTCCCAGTTCAAGAATTAAGGTCGCCTTAGAGATGGGTTTTCATAGTGCTTGCAGACTAATATGCCACAATTAACATTAGCTATAAATCTATTTACTAAAACTAACATTGTACTTTGTAATGCAACTGGTATTATAGACTATACATAAGCACAAATAATATAATACTACATAAGTATAATAGTTGGTAAGTACGCTAGGAAAATAGTAAGTGTATGTGTTTTGCTTGCATTTTTATGTTGCTTTTTCATTAACCTCAGTTCATTTTTGTTTGCTTTTGAAATTTATGTTATATTGTTTTATTATTTCTTGGTTTTATGATATTGTTTTAATAAGACATAAAATATTCATATAAAGAGAATCGTACAATTAAGAGCCATTAAATATACTGGTTTTTAAGTTTTTATAATAAAAGACAAACATATATTCTAATGATCAGCTTGTCAATAGCGATTTCTGAGACACATAACTTCCCAACCTTCGAATCAACTACTCTTCACAATATACGTCGTAAATTCTACAACTATCTCCTTATACCATACCCATTAAGTTTTTATAAAAAAAGACAAACATATATTCTGATAAAGAGCTTGTCAATAGCTATTTCTGAGACACATAACTTCCCAATCTTCTAATCTTCTAATCGACTACTCTTCACAATATACGACGCAAATTCTACAACTATCTTAAACCACACCCATACATTGTCCCCATAACATAACGTCCACATTCCCCATCAGGTATGGAAGACGAGATCTGCCCGTACGCGACCTTCCACCTGCTGGGTTTCCGCGAAGAGATGGACCCTGCCAAGGCTCTGGCCTTCCCGCACCACCACCCCCACGCTGGCACTCTGGCGCATCCCCATCCTCACCACCCTGCGCATTCACGAGCTGGATCTCAGAGCATGGTGAGTTAAAAGGTTTATAATAAGTGTGTTAAGAAATAGTCTATAAACCTTTAGTGGAAACTTGAATTTTTTTGTCAAGTAACCTAAAAAAACTTTGTTCGTATTTTGTATACTGTGTATTTGTTGCTAGAAAGGAAATCTGAAAGAAAAATGTATTTGTTGGAAGATTTAAATGTGTATTGTCACGCCAATTTTTAATCTCCATATTTTTCTAAACAAACTAATCAACACAATTGTTATGTAACATATACCTACTTCATTTTCGTATTAGAAAATGGGAAAGTAGTTAGTTATATTTAACTTGTTCGCTCGCACATTATAAGTTCCATAATACGATCTTATACACACGAAACTTCACGTTACAGCCCCGTGCGAACCGTTACGCCCGCAAGAACTCCCAGGGTGGACAGAGCGCAATCTACTCGACCGCCCCTGAATATGACGACCCTGCTACCTGCGCTGAAGAAGACCAATACGTGAGTAACCTTATAAAACCACTGGTACTTTATATATTAGATACTACGGTCTTCTATTCAATAGGGCTATTTTTCAATATTTGTGACAGTATTTTTTTACCGTTTGTCTTGGGGTGTTGCAATTGCAAGTCGTGATTGTGTAAGGTTAAATGATTAAAACTGTGTTATTGGTTGATTAGCCGGTAATCCTTTATTTATTTTTTATTATAACAAAATGTTTATTGTGTAAAGTACAGCCTTAGTAAACTATGTCCAATTTCCTTAAAAAGGTCTAATTTAAAGTAGTAATTCTATAGCCACCTCGCATTACCGAGTTAACCTGATAGTCAGTACTGTGACAGTGATCGCCATTTAATTAATAACTAGATACAATCCTTGATGCATATTTTTGTATAATATACTACAGCGTGCCCGCTACTCTCGCCCGATGTATGGCTGTGGCCCCGAGTACGACGAGCCCGCTTGCTGCGCTCCCGAGGATGAGCAGTACACTGGCGCCTACGGAACCCCCTACTCCGACCACTACGGATCCAGGCCCAGCATTGGTAAGGACTGTGAGGGTACATTGGAAAGGGGTGGTACCGTGTAGGCGATGTATGTTGTGAAAGATGTAAGGATTAGAATGGATATTTAGATATTACGGCTGTTTGCATACATAAGGATAGAAAGTTTGTTTTCATGCATACATATTATAATTGTTTCATACAGAGGGGTAGGTCGAGATAATGGATTCCTATATGTATCGATATGTTTGTAATGCAGTGATACCAATTAGAGAATGACGACTACTTTTATTGTTAAGGAAAATAAATAAAATTTGGTATTTTGGAAACATGAGTCTAATGTTATCACTGCTCTAGACGTTACGTGGATTATTTGAGTATTCAAACACTATTCGCGACTGAAATTTGAAGTTTGTCGAATGAGAATGCATTTATTGTGAATGAAAAGTAATCTGCCGTATCATAAATAAATTACTAAAACTTAATAAATGACTTAAAGAAAAGACCCAATAGTGTCTTAAATTACTCTCCGTACAAATCGGCATACGATGTATATTTTCAGGTACCCGCAAATGCAGCTCCCCCGAACCTCCACCGCCGCCGCCACGCAACCCCAACAACGACAACAACTGCTCTTCATCCTTCAACGAGAGCAAGGACTCCAACGAGATCAGCGAGGCTGAATGCGACCAGCCCCGGAACTACCCTGGTATGTGATTAATAAAAAAAGTTCATCATTCACTCACTCGTTCATTCCGATCGTTCTTTGGATAAGTTTTTTTAGGTTATAAAGAAATTCAGATGTTTGAATTGTTGTCTGTAAGTTTTAGGTTTATATGTCAATAATCTACGATAACGATGGCTAAAAGATACGAGTATATATAATCGTTTAATAGGTTTATCTACCAGTTGCAATTTGTTAACTACATAACATTTATTACGATTTAAAAGGTGTACCAGGTCATGTAACAAAAGTATTCCATTCATCATTTCATCCAATTAATATTTTATTAATCTTAACCTGACATTTGTGTGCTACCTTGGCTGAACAGAAGACGGTAACAAATCAGAATATGTTTCTTTTTATTGTGACTGACAGCATGCGAAAGAAATTGGTTTTATAATTCGGAAAGGCTTCAAAAATAGTTTTTTATAATATGGATTGGCTTAACATTTTATTTTTCTAAAACTTTAATCTTCCTGTAATGTTTTTACAACATTTACATATGTTTTTCTTTCTACCCTGGTTTCTTTTCTAGATGTGACTGTGATAACGATATTTCTTCCATATTCTGTAGATATTTTTATGATTCTTTAGATATTTTGTGTTTATGTGAGAAATTTCATCAAGACTGTAAAGGTTTTCGGAAAAAAAAACTACTGCCAACATTTTCATTCAATGTTTGCAAAGAAAATATCTAGTGGCTATACAAAAACTTGCTTAAGTATTATAATATTGTTTGATAGAAACTTCTCACATACATTTACGTGTTAGAAGGGTAATGGCTAGAGTAGATTTTGGTTACTTATGTGTTGTTACAGTAAGAGCCCATACTGCTAAAGACGGCATGAACAGCGAGGAAATGAGAAAACTCATTGACAGGTCAGTTCTCATACCACAAACAAACTACACATAGACACAAATGGACATTTATTAATAATTATTTTCCATGAATACACTGAAATATTGTTAATTCACTTTGTCGAAATGGCTAGAACATCTTACAGATTTAGATTAATTCAAGTGATATAAATGAAATAATAAATGATATAAATACATAAAACCAATTTATCATAAAAAAATACATGAATAGAATGAAAAATAAGTAAACATTACTGTGAAATGACTTAATTAACATACCATACATACAATAGTCGTAACAAATTGATGAGTTAAACTATTTTAATACTTATAAATACATCATTGAGCTAACATCTTACAAAATACTAATATGATGGTCACCCTACATTAGACACTTTAATAAAATGGCCGCATTAATGGACCGTCTGAATGTCTTAATTATTACTTACATAGTGTGATGACATGTCTAGAATGTGCTCGTTTTTACTAAGCATGTGTTATGTTCTGCATACATTCGTCTCTCCAGGAAACAGTAAGTTAAAACGTATGTGAGAACAAATATTATCTAATATTTGCCTGTAACTAAATGTTCAATGTTTTTTTGTGGCTAACATTATGTTTCATGTTTTACTGACTGTGCACTAATTATGTGTTCTTTATCGCTGCTGATAACGATACCAATCAAATTTAATGTTCATTTCATATTTTGCATAACGCATGGTCATCCTAGTAATAACACAATATCTGTTATTTCATGTTTATTAAATAACCAATGACACGCACACATTTTATATAAAAAAACATGCAACAAGAAGAATGCAATGATGGTCTGTATGCATGCCATTTAAACATAGTGCTACAAACTGTGATTTCACAACATTAAATGGCGACACTCAATTAATTTTAGTTTGCAACATTGACACCTATATTCCACTATACCCCGATATATAGAAACCATGCTTGCACATGTCCTAACACCAGGAACAAACCCTAGTATAGAACCTTCTATATACTGATTGAAAAGGTCATGTAAGTTTAGATGTTAGAAGAGATTTCTAGCCCTGTGTGATAATTTCCTCCTAGCAACATTAAGATACCATGAAGCTATATTTTTTATTCATTCGTTTGGTACATCCACAGACCAGAAGCAAGCACTCCAGTCCCCCAGCAAGCAATCCATGGGAGAGGGGGACTCACAGCCTACGATACTGTGGCAGTGTAACCTGTAAAGCGTTAAAAATGCTCGTGAAGTTCTAACAATTATGAGTTCCCTTTATGACAAAGATTAACAAGGACTGCGAATTACAAAATGGCTACTAGTTTTGCGTAGATTATCCAGGAATGATGAGTGTCTGTGAAAATCTGGTATAACATGCAACACTTGATTTGAATAAAACATCGAGCCATGAATAAGTAAAGATTCCATACAATGGTAAAGGACTCAAATTTGTTAGAACTATACTAATCTAAGACGACACACTGAATGCAGTGTTTCTAACTTTTCATTATAATTCATCAAGACTTATGCTCTTCTAATGATCGCATTTCTCAAAGTGTGGTTGCAATTTGTTGGTATTGTTTTAGTTATGGAATCATCGATGCTTGTTTAATTTCAAATTGCGTTGCTAATAGGGTGTCACGCCTAGCAAAATGTGGTTTGTGCCAAATCGGATCATTTCATCTACGTTTCTTCATTGCAGTGTGTCGTCATTTCTTTCTTTATTTGTTTCTTTTGAATTTGTAATCACCAACAAAGTTGGTTGATATTTGATTTTGCCTTTAACACTGCGCACATTCGGTGTGCCATAACCTAATTTAATTTACAGATGTAAAAGTTAAGTTTAATTTAATGCGAGTTTCAGGCTCAATCGCGTTTATTGATAGCAGGGTTGCCACCAGCACGTAGTTACCTACCTTCAAGTCCACTTAGTGTTGCCATACTAAAACGAGGTTGTGGTAGATATTCGAAAAAGGAAATTATAATAAAATGGCATGTCCCGTTACCCTAGCAACGCTGCTCATCAATGATCGTGCCAACTGTTTTGACAGTACATTATCTTTAAGTTTTTGTGCATTGTGTTCAGCTTAATTTAAAAAAGGAGGTTACTTTGGGCGGGTGCTTGTGTTGTGAGAAGTTCGGTTTAAATTAAGCTCAACATGTAACGTGTATTGTGATATTTTTGTCATTTTTTGTACTAAGACCTTATGTTAATAAACTGCTTTTGATTTTTGTAAGTTTCTATGTATAGTTTTATTCTTCTCGGTCGAACGACTGTTACAATGCTTCCTTTAAATCATTTCACAATGAATTTTATACGTTTTTGTATTGACTTTTATTTGCCAAATCTTGATTATTTGTATGTGTTGTTTTATATAATATTTGATCGTATTTTATAGATGTTAAGGTCTAGTCGTAAGTTTCTTTACTACTGTACGTAACCAACACTTTTAATCGTATATACTCAGTAGTTAGACTGTAACTTTGAAATAATTGTGTTAGACTGAATTTTCAAACTATGTACAAATTGGGAAATAGTTCGACTGAACTTTGACTGGCTATTCCCAAGATCTAATAAACTATGGCTACCCTATCCTACACAGTCTGTTGGGTATTATTATACTGAATTGCACTAGCTTTGCTAGAATTCAAAACATTTCTATTATTTATTCATTACACTAAAATTTATATATTTAAAACGAAACTTATATATTATCCAAACTAGATAATTTCATATGAAGTCCGGTTTCGTGCAATGGTTTTATTTAAGCATTTTAGCCGCTTTTTTGTTAGATACACATTATATTGATCTCGATAGTAATTTCATGTTTTGTTTAACTGTAACTTCCCCAACAGACTAAAGTCAGCACATTAGTTTCAAGGTTACACATAATATAAAAATGGAATTAAATTAATTAAATCGTAGTCTGTGTGAACTAACATTTATATATCCAGCAGACATGGTTAGAATATCCATCAAACAATATTTATTGTAAACGCTATATGAGGGTTAAATAGTCAAGATTGCTTTCGATTCACTACTCTAATATTTAAAAGTTAAGGTGCATTTTTAATCGTAATATCGTAAATGATTAAACGTAATTTTACTCCTATTACTATAATCAGAGACTTAGCTCTTAGAACTACTATTTGTTTATTGACTTTTGAACTAAAATTTAATGCAACCAATAAAATGCAAACCTTTTTATTTGATCTTGAATATATTTGGTTAATTGAATATCTATTGTACCAGTGATATTTTTCTCGTTGAATCCTGAACCCAAAATTAATTTGATAGTACATTTATGTTTTCATACAAGTCTGAAAGTCAATAAATAAGTAAGTTTTTAAATGTTTCCATTATATGTTGTGCATCGTTCTATTAAGCTTGGCATAGTAAGTAGGCTTTGAAACTTACTGTATTAATCTTAAAAAAATATTAGGTCTTCGCAATTTCCTAGCAAAAGTAATTCTTCTAAATACCTTCCATCGTAGTGAAAGAGATCAAATCGCTAATCAATTAGGTAAATATTTAAAACAAAATTTAATGAGCTAAGGATATCTTTATTTATAAGCTTGAAATCAATGATATTAACACATTCAGTTCAGCGGCTTGAAACCAACCTTTTTGTTGACGGTACATTTCAAACAGGACGCGGCTAACAGTTGTACCAAAGTGTAATTTGAATTTGTGTTTTAATAAACTTATCGGGTTTAATGATAAATCGAGTTTCATTTCACATCCTTTTAAATTTTTTGTGTCTACTAATAATGCTTGGCATAACGTTCTCATTCGGAGCCAACGACACGCCTCGCGTGTCCATGAAAATTCTACTCGCCACGCCGCGGACACGCCTCGCGTGTCCATAAGTTTTCGATTATATCTCGAAAAGTACACGAAAAAATTTAATAAGAATTTGTGTACATGGTATTTACCACACGAATAACCATATATTCACGTGGTTTCTACTTTGAAAGAAGTTATGTTTATACTAAAAACGAACCCCTTGTGGGATGCCAAGAACACGCGACGCGTGTCCACTTTGAGTATGCGACCAGAGGTTCTTAAAGTTTGTGTAACTTTCCATCAAACTCACTACGTTAGCTTGTTTATTATAATATTAGTACTTACAAAATAATATGTTTCTGAGTGATTTTAGTCGATAGATGAGTAAATAATTTATATAGCATACAAGCAACAAAAAATATTATAAATTTAATAATATATAAGTAAGTTTGAGAATCACATCGTATTTAATTTACCTATTTACCTAAATATCCATATTCCGCCATAATTCCTGGTTTAAAATCACTATACTGTTGCCACAACCTTATCTCTTTCGTTGCACAAACAGAACTAAGGAAATAAACTACCACAATGTATTATTAACGTATTTAGAAACATTAAACTTGTCGCAGAGCCAGTGGACACGCCTCGCGTGTTCATGACCGTTTGTACGGCGGCTCCGCTAGAAAGACGCTGAAAAATGGCGCGGCGTCGAATGAGTTAACTTTATGCATGCATGTTAATGCACGATCATTAATTAATCCTTGAGAAATAAAGGATAACATCCGTAATGGTTACAGTCGTCGTATAAAGGCTTAAATAGTCGAAAATATACATGCACATCGTTAAACCCATGGAGTAATTAATAACAGGAGTGGGCCTTACTTAATATTTGTATGGAAACTAGCGTGGAATTACGCGGGGTGAAACGAGGGTCGCGAGATAGAGGGGAGATATTACAACCAATTATAACTCGGCCAATCAAATCAGGTATCTTTTTTCTACTACACATTTTTAGACTCCGCACCAATTAAAACACACCATTTGGACTCCGCACCGCGTAATGGTGACCGCTCCTTTCGCCGGGTCCTCTTTATATTTGGCTCGTGGTTAAACCATATCCCATTCAATATTAGTAACTTATGCATAATATTTCCCAAAGTTATATGATGAGACTAAATCACCACCTTGAACGAACCTGCCAAATCCTCTTTCATCACACAATAAAACACCACAATACTTCTAAACAAGAATGTATTTAACTGTTTGTAGAGAATGATTTCCTATGGCGTAGACATCCATATCCGTATTGCAAACACATATCAATCACATTAATAATTTACATTAAACAAGTGCTTAGGCGGCCGCCCTGACGATTTCTTCGGCTACCTCCACGGCGATCGCTGCCTCAGCTTTAGCCTGTAACAAAAAATAATACATTAAGATGTAAGGCTTACCTTAAAGTCGCCTATTTCAGACTCTCCAGGTAAATGTACGTATATATATATTACTAGCGACCCGCTCCGGCTTCGCACGGGTATAAAATATATAGCCTACTCCACTATTTAATAGATGTTATTATACACATAAACCTTCCTCTTGAATCACTCTATCTATTAAAAAAAACCGCATCAAAATCCGTTGCGTAGTTTCAAAGATTTAAGCATACAAAGGGACATAGAAAGCAACTTTGTTTTATACTATGTACTGATAGCCCGTGCTAGCTGGGCCATAAAAAGTATGCTGCCATTCTTTTGAATACCATAGGAGGTGACTAAGAGACTAAGGTCGTCGGAAACCTAGATTCTAGCAATGTAAACAAGTATTCTATTCCTTCAAACGCCTCACCTTCTCGTCGGAGGCAGAGCTGAGCTGTGACTGGGCCTTGCTGAGGGCCTCCTGGGCGGCGCTGCGGTCCAAGTCCTCTACGGGGTGGGCTTCCTCAGCCAGGACCTGTAAATGAGTTGAATTTGTTACTTGTATTCATAGAAATTAAAAGTACAGATGACATCCTAGACGTTCAATAGGGTAGGTGGAGATCACTGGTCTCCATTTTTTATATTAGTGGCAATAGACTGTCCCTTAATGAACATATATACACTGATTACACTGCCTGCAGTTATAAGTATTTCTAATGTCACCCTTGTGAAGTATGTTGACTATTTGGTAATCACAAACTTTAATAGGCAGACCCCTACTTAACTATTCTTATAACTTACCTACATATCAACATAGTACTATCATAAATTAACAGATATAATTACGAAATAAACCCCTACGTAGTACATTGAGTACTGACTATCTGGTGGAGATGGATGGAAACCTCCTACCCCGCAAGGGTAGTAATGGTCGTGAATGCGTTTGTCTTTGTCTATAAACCCATACTTGTTTTTTATATTTTTTACATCCCAATTATCTTAGAGATTAATGCCTTTGCAAATGTGCCAATAGCAAAAGGGTTAAGGAGTAAGCAGCGTTAGTATACGAAAAAGACTACAAAATGTGTGCAAGGATTGGTACTTTCCAATCTAAGCATTTACACAATTAAATGAAGTTATATGTACATGTTCAAGTATAAAAACCTTGATATATGGCTCCACAACTACAATGAAGTAATGAAACTATTGAAACCAAGTTCTATGTATGCTTGAAAACATTCAATTTAAGTTCCAGACCATCCTGCTCATTTAATCTTTCCATGTATGATTAGTAACTCAAGAATTGAATCGTTGCAACACATTGGTTCGAAATGCAGTACATTTTATCCCCAACATTCTGTGCCAGTCCCACATCTCAAACCCATTTATTTTCAGCAATGGGCTAAATGAAAAGTCACATAATTCGTTCAGCAACAAGGGTGAAATTGAAGGAAAGCATGCTTAAGGTTACAAAACGGAGAGTTGGTTGGATTTGGGAAAGCAAGTACCAGTATCCAGGGCCCTTACTCCCCTAATGCATTGTAGGCACAATATTACTTCAGTATCAATACTGTAATACTTCAGTGGCTGTATTTTGACACTTTTGGCACTCCACTAACAAATTATGTCCACTAAAGCGCTATCAAACTACATCTGAAGTACTTCTGTTTCTGACGTACAAAAAAGTCACTTCACTTCACTAATCAAATGTCCGTCAATGTCAGTTCAATAGCCTTATATTTGGTATTCCACTATTGACATTTCTATACTTTGAGTTGCCACTGAAGCACCACTGACTAGCTATTGAGGTACAACTGTGGCAGATCAAAATATTAGCAGTGTGCCACTTTTACAGCCGAGACGCTGTAGTGACACAGTAGCAACGCAGTTGTGTGGCTGTCAAAGTTAATTACAGGAGTAAGACCCGAGATAGCAGTCCACACCGGATAAGACCATAAGCAATGGAGATCACAGTGGTAACAATCCTTGTAATTAAAGGAACAATAAAGAAGATACATGCCTGCTTACGTACTGCACCATCAATAATAATATAATTTGCGCACCTGTACTGTGGAGTCTTCGTTGACTGTGATGGATCCGGATGAGACAAACACTCTCTGCTGCTTGCCATCGTTCTCAATCACTGTGACAATGCCGGGCTTCAGGACAGCTGGAAAAATAGTAGTTACAATTAGATACAGTCGCTAACGGTGAGGGAAAACATCATGAGGAAACCTGCCTATCCCTCAGGATAGGTAATAGTCAGTGCCTATATACGGCGATACGGTTCACTACCCATCACGTTGGGTGCTGTCTATCTAGTGATACGCGGGGTTCGAATGACCCATACCTAACGTGCCTTCGAAATTTCAGAGATGGGCATTCAAGCCTCTGACTACCCCGCCATAATAAAAAAGGGAATGTGTATACACAAGTCGTGAAGCGTATGTATGTACAATTAGATTAAGTTCAGTACATGTATGTCTCCATATGGCAAATAATAGAAATAAAATATAGGAATATCTAAAGGAACATTTAGTCTTCAGAATTCTAATATAAAGAATCTGCATTAAGACTACAAACACAAATTTATAACTGACCTCAATAATTGTGTATTATTGAGATTAATATAATTATTAAATAGTTTTTTAATCGAAACTAACACTGGCACTTATTTTATTAATTTCTTATCATCAAACAAAAAATAAATCATTAGTAAAGTATGCATCTATGTGAGTGAAACAAACACTTCAGTCACTATAGTACAGTAACAGTAAATAACTCACCAATGGTGGGAACGTGCTTAGCCAAGATACCGAAAGAGCCACTGAAGGATGGCACATCCACTTGCTTCACAATAGCGTTGTTGTAGAAAGTCTGTAATTGACAATACATATATTACTATTACCAAACAATACACAAGATTCTAAAGAAACTTTTAGCACAAAGATGTGACATAGTGGTTTACAAGTTAAAAAGATGAACCTTGATGTCTGCCTACCTTAGGCAGGAATACAAGTGTGATAAGTATTCAAATAAGAAGAAGAAGAAAAGAAGAAGGGATTAGAGATAATGGCTAACCCATCAGTTTTTAAGCTCAATAACTACAAGATTATGACTCTATAAAGTAAATATTTGAAACTATGAATGTATAAAGTCAATATTGCTCAAACTACATACTGATAAACAAAATTACAACTTTCAGTTGAATAGGAGTTACTTTTAGTTCATTTATGTTCTCCACTACTATGGTAGTAACAATAAATTTTATGATCATTTGTATATGTATGAATATAAAGTAAAAATGTATTAAAAACAAATACAAGATTAAATCTTATTACAAGAAGTAGAGGTTTGTTACATACCCTGTTACCAGCAGCAAAAGTAAGGGCCATTTCTCCTTCTTTGAGCTGAACACCCTGCTCCTTGGCAGCGGCCTCAGCGGCAAAGCCACGGACTTGCATCCTACGGGACACTGCCCTCAGAGCGTGACGGATTGACATGGCCATTCTGGGAATAAATAACAAAAATAATGTTTAATACATCATTGTTGGGAGTTTCAGATCTGTTCTTTGTGAATTCTTGATGATAAATAGGTATTAGATATACACAAAATCAGGTCTAGGTAGTATAACTTAGAATAATTATAAAGTGAAATAAATGCTGTAAAAGTGACCTAGGCTAATGTTTTAGGGTATAATTATGGGTGTCCTAGTTACTTGAGAGTTGTTAATTAAAATCTAAGCGAATACAAGACCAGAAAGTAGGTAAAAATGCGAAAACGTAGTCCGTACCGTATAACCTAAAACTTATTATATTAGGATAACTTAATTGTAGTAACAATTGACAATTCCTTATATACGATTATTAAAGGTAGGTCAGTCCGAAATGAACAATAAAATAGTTAAACATAATGATATAATTTATACACTTCGACAACATAAGATTATGTAACCTAAATTTATAGAAAATATACCAGTGAATATAATTGATAGTAAGTGCAATGGATTACAACACCCTGGGTGTTAAAAATTACCGTTGAGTAAAACATTAAAATACTTACATTGATCAATTCTTGAGATTTTATTCAAGTTTAGATGAAATTAGTGCGAGACGGCAAACAGCACCCAAATTGCGGTCTGACATTGACATTTGACAGACGGCTTGACAAACTGACATTGACTGACTGATGATATCGAATAGAGAAGAGCAATTTGATAATATAATTTTGTAATAATTTGATACCAATGGTATTGGGATCTAAATATGCAGGAAGGTAATGTGTCAGTACTGTCAGTATTTAAACTATTTTATCTTTATCATAATTTTGTAAGCTCAGTCATCCATCGTCCTACTTCCTTTTGCAGTAAATAGAGCCCAATGGCAAAAACATTTACCAGAAGAGAAAGAGACGGTAACCCTTTAACAACATGCATTCAGTACAGACATTCACGCCCTTTATTGCTTATCGGGGTGTAGAAAAACTTTAAGAGTCAATAATATCTAAAGTTCACGTTTTAGCATTATTGTTAGATCTGTGTTATTTTAACAGGATCATTGGCGACAAATTGCTAGTCCATTGCTCAACAGATCCTATTTACTCTTAGTCCCTTATTCGCCTCCTACGATATGCCAAAACGCATTGCAGCTAGAATTTTTTTGTGTCTGACTAGCCAGGGACAGCATAATATATAATGATATTATACAGAGTCGTTGAGTTATGATAAAGCGCCATATTCTGCAGAATATTATTCATTAATAACCTAAATGAGGATAACACTTAACATGACTAGTGGATAAGCTGTGTCATTGTGCAGACTGTTTTTCTCCGACTTCGACCTACTGTTGTAATTAAATTGACTGCTGAACCTAGCTTTCCATAGAATTTTATTTAAATTAATTAGTAATTTAAGTAAACTTGTTATCTGTGTTTTTATACTCAAATAAGTTGATAAATTTATTTTATCATTAATTGATACAGTTTAAATAAGAAAAAAAACAAAAAACTTTTTAGTGAAAGTTGGTATCTAGAGATCCCGCCACATAAGGTGGCAGTTGGAGGCATCGCCACAGTCGCGTAATTCAGTGTTACCAGTAAACACGCCAAAACTAGCACTCACTGTGCCATACGGCTCGATACATTATAGGTTTCATTTGTAACGGTCTTTGGTTGCAGAGCTATAAACTCAGATAAAACAAATTAATATATCAAAGTCAAAATATGTTTATTAAACTATTTCAAACATGATTAATAATTAACGGGACTTATCCTTCTTATTATATATTACATATATTATGTGTTCCTTCACTCTGTCCGCAATAGACCGTTTAGTGTGTTCGACGTAGGATTTCCCACAGCTGCAATCAATCTTATACACACCCTTATATCTTATATAATGAGTATAAATCGCGAATCTCTTAAAACTATTATTTCAAACATGGCACTGAGCATTGTCTTTACATATTTTTTACCGAGGTTAGATCAGCGGAGACCCTAGCTTGGAGAAGAACTAACAAGAAACTCCGGAAATCAATTTATTATAATCACCCTTAACAAACATAAAAATTACAAAGAGTGGGCAAAAAACACAACGCTGGTAATACTAAATTTACCTTTCATACAAAATAACACGCAATGGCGGTAACGTCAAATTTAGTTCCAAGTTTGGCTACTGCCACCTTATGTGGCGGGATCTCTAAATCATACTTGACTTCACATCACTGTAATTATTTTTTTTATTTATTTGTACCAAGGCGCCAATTTTTCGTTTTGTTGTTTTCTTTCACTGTGTTATTTTGTATAGATTATTTATGATTAAATCATAGAGATTTGCATTTGTCTACTTATTGTAAAACGTCGTAAAACATCATTTTTGCAGTGATTGTTGTTGTTTGAATTTTATCATTTTCATGGATTATAATTCTGTTGGAAAGGATCCCAAAAAGTAAGTTTGTCAAGAAATTATTCATTAAAATAGATTTTAGGTACCCTAAGATGAACGATATTATACCAAATTTCTATTATATTGTTAACGGATAACTAATATTCAGTAAATTCTATTATTTTGGATACTGTTGTGGTTATGTCATGTTTTTATAATTTTCAGATTCAAGAATGCAGCTTGATACTGCTGATAAAAACAAAGCTGTAAAACATATTTCACAACTAGTTGATACAGTTACATGTTTGGAATGGTGAGTCCTTTCAATGTTTCAATATAAAGCAATTTATTACATTAACATACATACATACACATCACACCTGATTCCCTGTAGAGGGGTAGGCAGAAATCACGGATCCCCATTACATTAACTTGTTCGATTACAAGTAATTAAGTTATGTAATTTAATTTTTATCTATTTTTATCTACTTTAGGTTTATAGTTTTAATTCCTTGTTGGATTGTATATAATAAATAAATCTATTAAGTTTGGATATGAATTTCTAATTTCATTAAAATGTACATTTTATCTCCATAACATGCCCTAGAAGAGATATTTTCTTAATGTTCTTTACCTACTTTTCCTTACCTGTTACAGTGATTTTATACTATAAAATTCTATCTATACCTCTTTGATACCATAGCATTATCTTTGTATTTATATTTCATTGTATATACATACAGAAACTAGTATTATAGTCATTTTCCACTTTATTATCCCTTGTTAATCTTGTAAATCTAATCCTGGATGTAAATAGAATGCTAACAACCTACCATTTTTCCTGGCATCTTATAGGAGGTGAATAAGGGTCTAGGTAGATGAAATCTATTGGGTGATGGACTAGCACCCTGTCACCAATGTTCCATATGAGATCATGACCCTAATATTCATGCTTAGTGACTAAGGAGAGGTTTTCATGTCCCCAAGGTTCTGTTTACCCTCAATCAATCATCAATCAATCAGCCTGTATTAGTCCACTGCTGGACGTAGGCCTCCCCAAGGGTACGCCACAAAAGACGATCTTTCGTGGCCCTCATCCAGCCACTACCAGCAACCTTCTTGAGGTCATCGGTCCACCTGGCAGGGGGGCGTCCTACACTACGTTTGCCGAGACGTGGCCTCCACTCAAGAACCGCTTTACTCCAGCGGTCGTCAGTTCTACGACAGACGTGGCCTGCCCACTGCCACTTCAGCTTACAACAGCGATAGACTATGTCTATCACCTTGGTTCTTTGCCGGATAATCTCGTTCCGGACTCCGTCCCTTAACGAGATACCCAGCATTGAACGCTCCATTGCTCGCTGAGCGACATGTAGTCGGTGGGCTAGCCCGACTGTCATGTTCCACGTCTCGGATCCGTATGTCATTACGGGTAAGACACACTGGTTATAAACCCTGGTTTTCAGGCACTGCGGTAGTGGCGGCGAGAAGATGTGACGCAACTTCCCAAATGCTGCCCAGCCCATCTGCACTCTTCTGGAAATCTCCCGCTCGAAACTGTCTCTACCCAACTGCAATACTTGGCCCAGGTAGATATATTCCTGGACAGTTTCGAGCGCATCTCCATTGATCGCAATCGGCTCCGGGACCACAAGTTCATTGAACATGACCTTAGTCTTGTCCAAGTTCATCCGGAGACCGACTGACCGTGAGGCAGCGTTCAAACTGTGCAGCATTTCCTGCAGATCCTGCAGCGACTCCGCCATCAAGACAATGTCATCAGCGAAGCGAAGGTGCGTGAGGTATCTGCCATTGACATTGATACCCATCCCAGTCCAATCCAGAGTTTTGAAGAGGTCCTCCAGTGCGTTTGAGAACAGTTTTGGGGAGATAACATCCCCCTGTCTCACTCCTCTGAGCAACTGTATAGGACTCGTCTTTTGGTTTTGGACTTGGACAGATATCGTTGCCATACTATATAGGCTCCTCAGCACCTGCACATATCGCCAATCGATCTGGCATCGCTGCAGTGAATCCAAAACAGCCCAGATCTCGACCGAGTCGAAGGCCTTCTCGTAGTCCACGAAGGCAAGACACAGCGGCCGGTTATACTCATGGGACTTCTGTATAACCTGCCGCACCGTGTGAATGTGGTCTACGGTACTATAGCCTTTTCGAAATCCGGCCTGCTCCGGCGGCTGGAAGGCGTCAAATCTTAAGGCGAGACGATTCGTAAGCACCCTCGAAAACACTTTGTAGACGTGGCTTAGGAGCGCGATTGGTCTATAATTCCTCAGTAGGGCCTTGTCGCCCTAGTCTGTTTGCCCTGAAAGGCAGTAAAGGACTTGAATGTATCTTCTTCTTAAGGTGCCGTCTCTTTCCGGAGGTTGGCAATCATTAGGGCTATTTGCAATCTAGACACTGCCGCACGGAAGAGCGATCTAGTACTTTTGTTGGACCAATCCCGTAGATTTCGCAGCCAAGATATTCTTCTTCTACCAGGCCTTCTCCTGCTCTGGAATGTATATATAAATCATTTATTACATTATTGATTTTCAGTTGTAAATACTATGTAACTCCGGAGCGTGCAGCCTGTGGTCATGCCCTGTGCCACGCCTGTTGGATTGGCCGCAAAGTGTGCCCAACATGTGCCAAACCCTTGGACAAGAAGCGGCTGAAACGGGACAACTCTTTGCAACTGAAGACTGAAAACATTAAGGTCTTAGTTCAAAATTTTGAACATTTGTTTGGTGTAGTCTGTGAGTTTTTATTTTTCTTTTTTGTTATAGTTTTTATTTATTTAGTTTCTCATTTTAAGTTTAAATGATATCATCATGGTTTATATGTTAGTATAATTTGATTTGTTTTTAATTTAAGTTTTTAATTTTAAGCAATAAATAAATTTAATCTTGCTACAACCGATTGTATTTCCTATCAATTGAATGTTAGCAAAGTAACAGTAGTGTAAGAGGTCTATAAAATATATTTTTTATTTAAGATGGTTTATCCTTAATAATACCAGAGCAAATTTAGCATACATATTGACTTATAGCAATAACAACAATGTGATCATCCAAATTTATTTATTACAGTGGACGACTTCATTATGGACATGCCACAGAACAACAAAGACAACGCTGACAAATCCAAAACCGTAAAGGAATGGTTAATAAATTCAGAAAACCATTTCTCTCCACAACTCAGTGACACTCAGCAGTCCTCACAAAGTAACCTTCCACGAGTAGAAGTAAGACTTAACAGGAACAATATACAAATACATGGCAAGCCTAATAAGAAGCAACCCACTCCTCCCAAATGTCTTTTACCAGCTCAACAAGAAGATTGGGACAAGATCGAAGTCTTACCCGACACTGAAGATGACAAGAATAAAGAGAACGTAATAGGACCAATGGATATAGAAACTGTGTACACTCAAGATACAGATTACAGCAATGAGCACCCAAGACGTAGTGCTAGGAAAAGAGACGCTAGAAGCAAGTCGGTTGGTACTACGAAAGGATCAGTGACTACTGTTGAACAGAAACTAGAAAAAGCTAAAGAGAATTGGTCCAAAAGGAAACATGAGTTTAAGACACTGAATAATAAGAGGAATGGTAAAGTGAACGGTTCAAATGAAACCAAGAGATCGATTAGTAAGCAAAGTGCTTTAGCCATTTGTGCTAATGACGAGGAAAGTGTAGATATTGATGATCAGTCACCTAATCCGAATGAAACTGAGGAATGTAGTAAAATTGTGCCTCGCGATTGTTTTGAGGTGAATAAGGTATCTGAAACTAATATGTGTGGTATAGAGAAACCAGTAAATGGTCAAAAGAAGCCTCAACAAGTGCCTTCAGAGGTCTCCGATTTATCCATTGATAATAAAACAAAGCCTACGGTGTTAAAAGCTAAAAATAGAGAAGCTATTGTCAATATTCCGTTCCATAAAGATTCCTCCTGCAACCAACAGAATAATGAACATTCTCATAACAGTGCATCTAAGGATAATTCAACAAACACTACAACAAATTCAGATGAGATTCACATTTCTATAAGAATAGGTGATGTGGTGACCAATATAACTATTAATAAGAAACACAATGATGTACAGTTAAAAGTCAACACTGATAGGGAAATCCAAACCTCGGATGCTAGTACTATGCCTAAAAGTCCAGAACATGATATGCCTTCACAACATACGCCACAAAACGATAAAAATTCTCAAACTGAGAATAAAGAACTAAGTAAAAACAGTATTGATAAAGCAACGTTTGTAAGAGAGCAAGTTAAAGACAAAAGTAATTCCACAAAGAAGAATACCGCGTCAGCCGAGACTGCGACTGCAAATTACGAGATAACAGAAAGCGTGGCTAAGGAACTATCAAACGCTATGGACTGTGACATCATAGAGAACACAGAGAAACAAGTCAAAGATACACAGAGTCAAGTAAATGTTCTAAGAGACAACCGCACGCAGACATCAGCCAAACAAGTTAATAAAGCTACTGAGGTAGAAGATATTGCGATGGATGATATTGATATATTCAACAGTGGCTCCGTTAAGGAAAATGTTCAACCGTTACAACAAACCGCTCATACTTTATCAGAAATTATAGCCCCTACAGCAAAATCCTCGAAACGAGGTCGACAAGAAAAGAGGATGATTGATAGTGATGCAATTATGCCAAGTAAACGAGTTAAAACTAATAATGAGGGCTTGAATAATAGTAACCATAAGCACAAGTTGAGCGCAATCCCTGAAACGGAGAGCCCTAATTATGATGAACTTATGAGTCAGGTGTTTGCAAGTATTGATGCCGATATAAGAGAGAATAGTGAACAGAAGGCTGTAGAAACCATGCCGTCACAGATTATAAGGAATGCAACAGAAACACAGAAGTCTAAACGTGCAGAGAGTGTTCCTAAAATCACAGATAATACAGAGAGACATGCGGATAATAAGTATAGTGAGAACGTGTTTTCGACTGTTGGGATTGGCACGCAAAAGGAAAACAATCATGTAAGTAGCCATGTTATTAAGCCTTTTACACTATTTAATACAAATTAGTACATTTTTATGAAACTGACCAATTACAAGAATGGAATAAAACTTGTTTATGTTTTGTTTTATAATGCATTTTATAAACTTTGCTTTTTCATCCGTAGGTTCATAACAGTGTGTTGTTCTATTTTAGTACATAAAATCATTAAGATAATACTTTTAAATTTGGACACTGTCTGTACTACCAACCCTTCACAAGTACGAAATCTTTAAATGTATACAAACATTCACATTACGCCTGATTCAGGGTAGACAGAAATCACAGATCCCCATCTGTCCCGATACTGACAGACCACTTTTGCTTCATTGACACTCATACACCTCCTCATACACACTCAGCGGTTATAGATACTTATTGACACCAATACAACTCATACACACTCAGCGGTTGTAGATACTTGTAACATAATCTATACATAGTAGGTACTGATTGTTACTTTTAGGTTCCTGGTCCGGAAACCCAGCACCAGATAGCGAACCTCCTCACTCCAGGCATGTGCAAAGACTTGGAAACCCTTGAGGAACAGGACGCAGTGGAAGCCACCCCCATACAGATCTGCGATGACGATGATGACAATGGAAGCGTCGTGGAGGACACGCCGCAGAAGTGAGTGATTCTTTTCGTGTGAAATATGGATAGTTTGTTAATGATGCTAGTAAAGAAAAATATTATGAGTCGTAGTTATATTCCATTAGTAATCACATGCTAAAATCACTAAAATTATATTAAGATTTGATGCCGTATGTTATAATTATGCTGCAAAAACCCGTCATCTCTTCATTGCCTGTGAATCGTTATATCGAACTTTATTGGACGATAACCTAGAAATTCAGACTTAGGCGGTTAAAAGGTTAACCTACTAAGAAACATTGTAGTTCATAATACATACATATATTCACGCAGCTACGTCCCCAACGGGATAGGCAGAGACTATTGATCGCCACCTAAACGATTAAGACAAATCTCTCTTGCTTTACTTAACCTTCTCATACATGTTCTTCTGTTGTTCTCACTACGTACACCCACCTTGAGAAGAATGTCTCCAATTTGATCTGTATAAATTTGTAGTGCATGATTCAAATGTAAGTTCTGTATTACTTGATCTTTAATCATGTTTAAAATAATATTAGTACAGTCAATTGTTAACATTAGGAATAATATTTTTTATTGTCGTCAATTGTGATAATTTCTGAATCAAATCTTGTCTCGACCTCTCCATGTTATCTGAATATGAACACACTTTATGGTATGGTCACAGATAATAAAATACTATGGTATTAACCATACTTTTATTTTAGAAATAACTACGTGGCGGGGTAGTCTCTGTTGTGTCTGTCTTGAGAGCTCATCTTCAAAATGTCAAAGGCATGTTAGGTATGGGCCGCTCAAAGACCACGTTTCACTAGATAGATAGCACCCAACGTGATAGGTACACACAATAAAAAGGGAGCGTGTATACACAAGTCGTGAAGCTTATGTTATATGTTTTTGTAACTATGTTGTTACCTCTTTCAGGAACAGATCAGTGGTAGAAAACCGAACTCGCTCCAAGTCTACCAATCAAGCAAACCAACCCACGAAAGTATCACTAGCGAAAAAGTCACTAATTAGAAGAAAATCCATAGCGTCACAAGACATGCCTAGTGTTATTAACTTAACAGACTCAGTTAGAGAAAGTACTAACAAGAGTAACCCGACCCAACGAAAGGAGACTCAAACCCCGTTGACGATAAATAAGTTCGTCGACCAAATTAAGTATAACTCGACTCCAGTGGCTAGGAAATCCCTAGATTTTTCCAAAAGCGATAAAGGCTCTAGTGACTTAGACGCCACGTTATGTCCGACGAATAAAAGTGCAAAAGAAAAGGAGATGAAGGAAGTTTTACAGAAGTCTGGAGAGAAGATTGAGCTGCAAAAGAAGTCTGGAGAGAAGATTGTGTCCCAGAAGTATTGTATAGCGGGGTCCTGTCTGTCACCGCCGCAGTTGGTGAACTTGAAGATATTGTGCCACAAAAACAAGTGGGCGTTTGTTGATACGTATGTGGATGAGCTGACCCATTTGGTCGTGGATGTCGATGAAGAGAATAAGGCTCAGAGGTAATTAAAAGAAACTAACTAATATAAAGGAAACATATACATACCTTCACGATCTTTCATCCCTTTCGGGGTGGACACAACATCGCAGGCATAAAATCTTCTTGATCACTCTTAGCATTAATATCGGGGCTGTGATGGCATTTTTATGAAATTTAGGGAGGTTGCAAGCCCGAGTAATAGTTTCTATTGGCCCCTACTCATTTAGTACGCTCTTACGAAAATCCGAAAGAACGGCAGCTAGTTAGCATATAGAATATTAACTAGCTGAATTTCTTCTTCTATGTTTTTAACTAAATGACTACTGATTATTGGAAGTGACTGAATTGGTTGATAGTGATAAGTCTTAGTACTGTTAGGTAGAAAAAAAATAAACTGTCTCTAATTATATTTTTTTGTTATTAATGAATTGTTTTCGTTTCAGATCAGTGAAATACATGTTCGCCTTGGCTGCTGGTAAATGGATAGTCACGTACGCGTGGGTAGAAAAATGTCTTTCAACTAACTCCGTTCTTAGTGAGGTAAGTGTACATATTATGGAAACTAACGCAGCTGTATAAACATATACATATCCATCCCTTGTCGCTTCTATGGTGGTTATAGATTTTTATTCATTCACAACATAAAAAAGACAAACGTGTTCACGACCATTAACCCTTGCGGGGTAGTCAGTGGTTCAGGTTTCCATCTCCGCGAATGCGAAGGTAGTAATTCTATGGCCACCTCTAACCTACGTGTTGACCGTCAGTACTCAATGTGATAGGTGGTAAGCCATGTCGCCATTTACAAGCACTGACTATTACCTGTTCGGGGAACAGGTAAGTTTCCTCACGATGACTTCCCATCACCGCAATATTCGTAGCATTTCGTAAATGTATTTTTATTACGAAAAATTATCGAGAAATTCATTGAACTTCATTTCCATTCGTACATGCTCAAGCCTGCACCAATGATACAGAGTCAAGCCCCAAACAACTGAGCTATCTCGAATCCAATCATTCATTCATAACAGACATCTTATAAAATGTCGTATGATTACATTCGATTTATTCTTTACCTAATGTCACGTTACGTACTGAGTATCTAGTTAACTTTTCTATTCAAGGTGGCCTTAGATTCACTATCTCCTTCGAAAAAAAAAACTTGTGGCCAGTCACAGCCAAGTGAGATTGATGCGAACTTATTAACCTCCTTACCATCACTTTGTTTGCAGGATTCCTATGAAGCGCTGGACATGATGGGTGACCCAGGGCCGCAGCTCTCGAGGCAATCGAAGACCAAACTGTTCACCGGGATCACGTTTTATTGTATGCCGCCCTTCAGCGTGCTAAAAGTTGATGATCTTGTGGTAAGGATTCTAGTAATGTAACGGTGTAGCTTAGTACTTAGGGTTCTAGTAATGTGTGCTTAGTGGTTAAGAGTTTTGAGGGATTGTTCAGTGTTCATATCTCCGTCCGAGTATATACCGATTTGATTTGTATTCTTAATGTACGAAAATATAAAAAAGTATATTATTATTAAAATATTTTGTAGAAATGGACCATAAAACCTGTTACTTAAATATAATGCATTGCATTAGGATAGGTTAGTGTATGTACAAGGCGATGCGGAACTAAACGGTACGTAATGGTGATCTTTTTGAATTTGGCCATTGAGTGGCAGCAGATTTTAGTAGATACGACGTTAATCATCCACTGACTACCTCAAAAGGTTTATAACAATGGCATTTGTTGTATAATCTATATAAACTTCATAGATATTACATGCACATAACGTACGTAGATTACATTTAGGATTATTACCAAATATGTTTAACTTAGCCTACTTTAATACCAGAGAAAACCTTAGTCACCTTTTACAATACATGTCCATAAAACGTTCTATATTATTTCCAGAAAATGCTAGAGTCCTCTGGCGGCACGGTGGTGAAACACCCGAGCCAAGTGCGCGTCACGTCAGACAAGCCTTCCCTGCTGCTCGCCGAGCCGGAAAGCACCCAAGAGGATCGGTTTATATGTAAGTACACTCGTTATCAATACAATTGGGGCCCAAGTTCTCTAATGATTTTTGCAATATCTTAGTTTTGTCGTGCTTCAGTTGTGGTTCGATAGCAGTTCAATGGTGTGAAGTTGTTAGTGGAGTAGCAAAAGTGTCAAATTTCACCATTGATTGCATATAAGTGTCAAATTGTGCTCCGTACTGAAGTATGACAGCGTTTCTGCTGAACTACCATTTTTTTAAAATGTATTAATAGTTAGGTTCTGACTATGGCCTTTTTTAAATTATGTATTTAAAAGTAAAATTTCAATTTACATAAGTTTCAATTTGGCCAAGTCTACTAATGCATTTTAGCACAATCAAAGTTCAATATCAATTCAGTAATAGTGTGAAGTTGGTAGTAAATTAGTAAAAATTTCACCATTAAAATGACTTAAAATGGCGAAATATATCACTTTTACTATTCCAAGAACAACATCACACTGTTATTAAAGTGATCTTGCAAGAAGTATTACTGGACTTGTGTATCAAAATATTTTCTATCATATTTCTTCTTTCCCAGATTTGGCAATGAAATCGCACATAGTGCCAGTGAATTTCGAGTGGGTGCTCAACTGCCTGGGCAGTTACTGTCTCTACTCAATACAGGACTTGTTGCTCTGTCCCCCTTCCCTATTGCCGGCTGAGACGAAGTCGTGGCCTCAGGAGTTGATGGCCTCTGAAGATGATGACTTGTTGATTTGATTAAGTATGTGAGCGTTTCTGTTATATGGGTAGTAACGTTGAACTTAAGTGGCGATAAACGACTTTCTAATGATATTTTATATAGTTTAAACATAACATACGCTTCAGGACTTGTGTAAAATACTCCCTTTTTAATGTGGCGGGATGATAATGATTTTATATTTCATAGTAATTGTTAGCTATTTGGGATTTAACTTATTTTGTTTGCGTTACCAGTTCTTTCGTAAATTCTATGAAAATATAGAATATGGAGTGACTGCCAATAGAGGTGGCCTTAGTAGTAGTTCATGTGAGGGAAATATTACAAGATGCTTATATGTGTTATAATAAAGTCATTAATATTGTCGTATATTTAAGAAATAGTGGCATTTATGTTAGAACTACTGATAGTTTTGTCTATGATTTTAATATTGTTTTGTCGTTGTTCGTTATAAAGTAGACCAACTATTTAGAATATAATTGATAATAAGTGGGTTCTTTTTGTAAACTAGGCTAACTTCACTGTATTTTCATTGTTTAGGGGGTTTAACCCTGTATCTGTGTTTAGAACATATTACATTACATTGCATTTATACGTGAATTCTGAATTCACGTTTAATATTTTTTAAGGCTACATTGCCCATTCCTGTAAATAAAATCGTTTATAGTTTCGCCAATTTATTAATTGTAGAATGGTGTTATTAAAAAAATAATTCATTATTTTTTCTTTTAAATGTACCGAAAATCACACTTAATTTCAACAACCATTTTAAAGTAATTTTATCAATACCCTGAAAGGGTTTTTAACTAAGCTACAGTAAATTAATAAACATAAGATAACATACACTTCACAACTAGTTATTAGCAGTGGTTATTTTATGGTAACCATATAGTCAACCTAATATCACCGGTGGTAAACCGTGTCGCCATATACAAGCACTGTATATTGCCTGTTTCGAGGAATAGGTAGTTCCTCACGGTGTTATCCCTCATCTTAATTGGTTGAAATTTATTTTATATTTAATGTCGTTTTTATATTCAATATTTCAATCTTTTATTATTCCTTTTTAACATAAATTTGTCCATATAGTATATACTTACTAGTATAGTATATACATACTTATAGAATATAAATGAACTATTACAATGATACATAACAAGACTGACGTATTTCTATCGATCAAACGTTCTTATGTGTGCTATTTAACTGATTTGGTATAAAACGTGACTATTTGTGTCATTCACATTAATAATGATAAAGTAATGCGTAGGTACTATCATATAAACATATTATGCTCATACTTTGCGCAAAATACTGATATTAGTTGGTAATTTATGGCCTGATTGAAGTAATCAGTATTAATTTCATTATGGCCCTGATTAAAACATTTTGATACTAAATCTGTATTGTTATTATTTATCTATTGTACGTCGTAGTTTAATATATTTAAATAGAAAAATGTCTTCAGGTTGTCGACTTGAAAATTGCGCATTTTTTGTTACCTCTAACTAGATTTAATCGTTTTTTTTTGTAAATATCTAGTTATTTTTAATAATTACATAATGTTACTGAGGTTTAATAAAGAATGAATCTCATAAATGTTCTTTTATTTTAATATGCCCCGTGATAGCTCTGTCTCAGATAAGATATGCTATTCTTCTCGATATTTAATAAAAAAAATATTAAAAACTGAATTTCTTTGACTACGAGCATCCCAAAGGGTATTAAGAACGTGAGTAGTGGCATATATACTTACGTATTTTTATAACATTACTTTGTAATTAAACTGTTTAAATGTCAATCACCTCAGCATAAGTTTTCTAAGCATATGACTCGGCTAAAAATAAGCAAAATAAGGTAATACCAGTTGTTCGGTATGAATAAATTTTCAACGACCTTAAGCTTCAAACGTGTTTATCGTACGATGTAAAAATGAACTATGATTCGCGAATTTTTTTAATTTATACAATTTTGAGCTTGAAGTTTGGTTTTACATAAAGTACTTACCTACCAGCAACAAAACAGGTTATTCATATCCGGGAAATACGTTTTTTCATAAAGTTCAAACTTGGTAAGAATAGTACTTAAAAACCTAAGTATCTTTGGGAAATTATCGAAAAAAAGATTTACTGCGTTGGAATCGAATGGCCTTGAACTAGCAGGTTATGTTTTCACATTGTCATGCTACGAAAAAAAATTAACAATTACTGAAATACCTTGGGGGTTAATTTGAGAACTATTGACAAACAGTATCTTGAATGTAATAATAGCGACTATTCATCGATATCTATGGGGATTGAATTTGAAGAAAATTTTTAATAACTGAACATTCGCTGCTCATCTTGACATTGGAAAAAATATAACCAGTTGATGTATTTGGAGTGTGTCATTAAATATTTCAAGGTGTTGCATGAATAAATCATCTAAACAGCATAAGTCGAAAACGCTCAACTTATATGAACAATAAAACCAATAACTGTTGCTTTTGTAATATATTATACATTCACGTCATTTAATCCCTTACACTCTGGGTATAAAATATGTCTCGTGCTAGCTGGGACATGAAAAGAATGGTAACTAGCTCCCGATATTCCCGGAACGTAGAAGGCGACTAAGGGACTAGGGGTTAAGCCTATAAATTCACGACGTAACTGACAATATGTTTACTATCTGCCTATGTGCAAATCAAGCATTTCCCTATTCCGGTATTTCACCCTGTCCTTCTGTTACCATACACAATACAAAGAACCATCATGACGCTGGCCACGTAGCCAAGTGACCCTCGGCGAGTATCGATTCGACCTTTCGTTTACGCTCCTACATCGATGTATGATGCATGTAAATCGCAGTATCGTGTTTCGCACGTGCTATGCCGCACCACGCCGTATCAAAGGTCCTAAGGAACGAGAGAGCGTTATCTATGGTGTGTATGCGTGCTAGAAAGTAGGTATGGTTCAATATTTCTTGATTATGTAAAAGAATGGATGGGTTTTAAGAGATTCGCGATTTATACTCATGATTAATAGCAAACGGGACTTATCGCGTATGTTTTTAAATAATAAAGTTACCTTTATTAACCCGACGTTTCGGCTACGTTGCAGCAGCCATGGTCACGGGCAGACTGACGGTGACGACGCATATTTCTTCGCCTCCAACGCAGCGCCCTGTCAGATTCTTCTCCGACTACCCTCACTGCTTCGTTATTATTAAACACACCTCACTGCTTCGTTATTGTTAATAAAGTTAACTTTAACATACGCGATAGGTCCCGTTTGCTATTAATCATGAGAATGGATGGGGGAAGGAATATACCGTGACGGAGTACGTAAATAGAATAAGAACGATAAGTTCTTACCATGTCGAAAAGGACTAGGCTTAAATGACTGTATGGGACGATAAGCTAGCAACATGTGATAAATATTCTATGTAAATACCGTCTTTAATTCAATATGAATACTAAAAGTGACCACGGAGATATTGCATCCATATATTATACACACATACTTTTGCATCCTTTAATGCCTTTCGGGTTGGAATGAAACTCGCAGGTTTAGTATCTACTATAGTCTATTCGCGTTAAATAAACTTATTAGCATGAATATTGGGGTTGCGGTGTCACAATGGAACATTGGTGTCAGGAGCCTATCGCCGCATAGTTTATATTAATAATATACTTACTTCAGTCACTTACAAAATATGCTTCAGTTACTAATGTCATAAATAAAAATCCTTGTTCTGTTCTTATGACTCGCTTTAATGAAAGAAAAGCATTCATTGTCTCAGTTAAAGTCAGATGTAATCCAGCAGGGTTGATAGATAAATGCTATGGATGAGAAGACAGAAGAGTCTTGCGCTGGTGTCTTGTGTGAGACGGTATTGGAACGCTACTAACTAACGTACTGCGTAACTGCTTTTTCTTCCAGCCCGTCTTCTGGTTCTTACTTTTTAATGATATTATATACAACATAAGCCCCCAACCTAAATCTCTTATAGATAATTTAGTAATCACATGACGAGCTGTGTAATCTCCTTGTTCACCGAGTCAGAAACAATGTGTACAAAATATGCTGTCCATTGCTTATCCTAATAATAGTTGTTTAATTTTGTCATGTCATTTCGAAGTCGTAAATTTAATTGTGTGACTCAATAGATGTTTAGTGTATTATTTAGTATGGCGCAACTAATTACTTTATTATCTTCCGATATTTTTATTACTTTATCACAATCGCCTGTTTATTGTTTTTACAAGTATGTGTAGCTCGGAGATTGCACGAAGGCTTCGGAACCAAAAGTTATGGGTTCGATGAATGACTGTTGTTTTTCTATACAGTTTTCCTATAGGTAATCTCATCAGAAAAAACGTTTTGAAGAAATTGGCCTATTCTTAGGAATTTATGATATTGCATCCATATGTTTATCACAACATACAGCACTAGGTAGCTGTTATATAAATGACAAAACTCCAAATAATAGACTGGTTACTTGATTACTGCGTTTTGTATCGATAACTCCAATGAAAGTACAATGCCATTTAGATAAATTTTGCGAGAGATTTTCATCTCGTTGACATAACAAAAGTGAAAAATCACGTTTTTACAGCATTTCCAAGGAACCTATGATATAAAAAGCCCTAACATAAAAAAGGTGTAAGCATTCAATGTTTCGATTTTATACAAATGTTACTTAAAGTTGGGCAGCTGTCAAAGTACCATTACAATATCGGCCATAATTTTAGCGTGAACTAGTCCATTCAGTTAGCTGAACTAGTGGATATGATTGAATGCACATCTGATTCCACAATATTAGAGATTAACAAGTGAACTTCAGATTACACCGCAATGGATTATGTTAGTAACGTCTGGTATATATTTCATCACCCAATAAATTCAGACAACAATTAATTTCCCTCAGTTAACGTTCTTAACCAAAATCATAATAAAGATTGGTAAAACTCAAAATATATAAAATCATTCAAAAGGGTTGAACCAACATTAAAATAAACCTATAAACATGTGAGAGAAGGTTTAATGCGTATATTTGTTCGTGTAATATTCGTCACCCTACAAAAGGCTAGGCAATGATCTAGTATCCAGATCCCGTTGCCATACATACCCTTAACCTTAATATAAATAGTAATAACCATAATACATAATTGTTAAAAAGTTATTTCTTATAATTAACCCCACGTACGGAAAAGTTTAATGTCCATAATTGCATTTTTATCATTAATTTGTTTACAGTTGGCACGTGTGTTTTGGGTGTTATCATTTTCCTGTCTGCTTTTTTCTGGCTGTTATCAATCGCGCGACTCGAAATTGCGAAGAACGATATTCATCGGACACGGTTGTACACGCTGACAATATGCCGAACTTATATTATGTAGTTACAGTGACTAATTAATGAACAATGACATCGACATATTTTTATATTTATCTTATTGTGTATGTACTCGTATTAGATAATATGTAGTTTTAAATTAGTAAATATTATTGTAATTTTGTTTGTTAAATAAAGAAACATAATAATTATATAATAGCAATCTACTATTATAGAATGTATTAGTTACAGTAATAATAAAAACTTTTGGGTTCATACTATCAGTTGTAAGGATGGTTCGACGTGGCCAAATACTAACTCTGCAGATTGATCGTTAGATGGACACAAATCTCAGACAGTCACGTACACCTTATGACATTAAATATAATTTATTTATATGAGAACAATTGGTATTAAACCGAGTTGATAATTATCATGGTTAATATTTTACCATGCTTAACTCGAAGATTAAACCTTTGTTTCACCTTATTATTACTTTACCAAGCCAATTATCATATTCGTATCGTCTGTTAAATGTAACCAGGTGTTATTTAAATTGGCATGACATAGAAATATCCGTCCCATTTAGCCTGTGCTGGTTTGAGACGTAAAATAATGTTAACTAGCTACTGATCTTACCGGCAAGTCCAAAGCGTTGACTAACCGACTAGGGTCCAATGGAATCTATTGAGCGACTTGACACGAAAGTTCCATATAGCATCACAATTCAAATATTTATGCCATATAGTGATATTATCGTCTCTGCAAGGTTCTGTCCAATCCGAAAGGGATGAGATGTCATCTTATGTGTATATGACATAGAAATAATAATAAAAAGGTATTTTGGTCACAGTCTATATGACTGATCTCAGCCCAACACGGGACATAGTATTTACTAAGATAACATACATACATTCACGTCCTTTAATCCTTTTCGGTGTGGAAATAACCATGGAGACATGAAAACATCTCCTTTGTCAGTGAACGATTGTCACTTATTACCATGAATATTAGGGTTGTCATGACATATGGCATATCCCCATCAATAGATACCATATAGCTCTAGCTTGTTGCTTCCTACGAGAGGCTGGGAAGAACGGCAGCTAGTTAGCATTGCTTTTACGTACCAGACTAGCACGGGATAGTTACTACTAAGAAAAAGACTGTCTACTGAGATAAAAACGTTTAAAATCTTCGTCTTCTTGACCGACTGTACAATTTCGGTCAGTCGGGTTTATGAACCTGTCTATCGGTGCATGTAACGGTTTTGTATCTATAGTGCGATGAGAGTTACTCATAACACAGTTTCTTAACACATTTAGGCCTGTATGAGTGTTTTATAAGTGCTTATGTTTTGCTACATCATTTTTATTTATTGAGGCAGCCGAAAAAGATGTTAAATGAATGTTTAAACGACATACAATATTATTATACCTAAGCTATTAAAATTCGCAGTTGGAAACAAGAATACCTACATAAAAGTCAACTTAAGCCTTTTGGGTAAATTTCCAACATGTTTATTAATGGTGATTATAATTCACAGATAGGGATCAAAGTCCATTTATTTAGACCAGTTTGAAGCGGACTTTGGACGGTGATGTCAGAATGATTGGCCACTTTTAACTGTGTACGTGCTATTTTGGTCAAAGGGTCAATTTAGTGACGATTCAACGGATTAACGTTAATACTTATGTTTTTTCATTCTTTTTTTATACTTATATTTATATCTTGCGTAGGTTTACGTGTCCAAGACGGAATGACGTGGTCATTGGTGTATGGCTTTAGGTAACTCACTAGATAGTCAACATTCAAATAATGTAGCAAAAATAAGTGAGAAATATCTAATTTACCTGCATCGAAATGCTTTCTGAGTTTAATTATTATAATTGAAAAATTTTTTTTAAAGGATTGAAATCTATAATTCCACATACCTATAACATAAATTCACCATATACCTAGTAAATGTAGATACTCAAGTAAGTATATCTTTTATATTCAGATAATGCACCTAATACTATTTTAGTGAAGTGTATCTTAAAAGTGTTCTTTATCAGAATGATTAATGACATTTACTAGTACTAATTAATTAATTATCATTTAACTATTACTGGGCTTTGCCCTGACAGTTTATAATGATTTTCGGGAATTTTCCATTAAAAACGTCACATACATACAATTTCCAAATAGATGTATTGTCAGAGATAAGGGATCTTCATTTCACCCGATCCTGACCAAAGACTTGTGCTTTATTCACATCCATACACACTCATCGGCTAATTATCATCTTCTTAAGACACATTTTGCTGCATAACTGATCGTAATACCTACATCTTAATACATACCTACTACGGCAAACCTAATTCAAGGCTTTTGTGCCCCAAGTGCCTTTTCATTCCTAGATCGTAAAATAAAATCGCAGGAGTGACCTAACAAAGAAGCCAGGTTAAAATCCTGACGTAATTGTTATTAAAATAGATGCTATAGTAATACTTTATGATCAGAATGGAAGCTTGAAGTGACAGATGATGTGTTTAAGTCGCAATTACATCACCGTGAATTGGGTAAAGTAATGTTCAGCGGTTGACAGTAGCAGTAATTGTGTCACCTTGCACATGCATTTACAAGTTCACGCATTAACCTTCATTATCGAAAACGCAATTAAAAGGAAATGTTATGTAAAGCGGTTATTGTCGTGTCCGGTGATGAAATACGAAATGCGAGTTCGCGCCGCGGCGTGTTCGATCCCACGTGTTCGACCAACAGACGGAACGGTCACGAGTATAACGTGATTCTACTGTTAGCTAAAATATCAAATGAAATTTTAACTCTGCTAGAATAGTACATTTTTATATTAATGGAAATAGATAAAATCAATACTTCTTAGTATCAATGACTATTACCTATACACAAATTACTCAAGATTTGATTCGAAATGAAAAAAAAAAAAAAGTGAATACATAGATATATCACCGATATAAGTATACTATACTAGTGTATGAATGTATGCATACGCTATATGATCACTTCACCTGCAAGGTTTCGTAAGTACCGTTGTCAAACATTTTACATGACATCTAACTACTTCTTCTACTCTCTTCTACTTCTCATCAGTCATTAGCCAATGTTACAGGTGGTATATTATTACATTCCCACTAACAGGCACTAACTATAATTGCCTATGATTTTAAGCCATTATACTCTAAGTTTACATAATTTTTATAAATTTTGCCGTTCATTTGGGACTTAAATAAAAATAACAAAAAACCTCAAAACTAGCAATTTCGCAATAACTGTTTTAATTGTATTGGATTACATATCATCTTATTGAAAAGGGGTAGGCATAAGAAATTGCATTGTAGCTAACACAAGGATTAGACTTAAAGCCATAGGTATTACCACCTGCAAATATTTTTTTTGCAAATTACCTAAAACAGGTACGTTAGGCGTAAATTATTCTAGTGTTCAAAGGGCAAAAGTTACAAAAATACCAAAACAAGAATTAACTACGATTCAAAGTTTGCACCATGTGACGTAATCGTAATACGCGACAGCAGAATGGCGAAAGAAAATTCATACAAGAACGGATGAGTCAGATGACGTCGACCACGCCACTTCGCGGCGACCAATCCCAAAGACCCAGGGCAGCGCGGCGCGGGCGGCCTAATCGGGGCTTATGGCCTGAGCTCATAGTCTGCACTTTGATCCGTAACTTAGAACAGCCTTATCGCGCAAGCATAGCTATAGCCCCGCAGATAGTGCGCATAGCTCGCCGATAGTTTGTATAAAAGCCATAAATCTATTGGAAATTATTTACTTGTGAAACTTCCTGGTGTTTGTGCAGTGCTATTTAAATATTTTATTTAATTCATGGTTAAATAATATTTTGAATAGGTAAATATGTTTCTTTTATTAATTTAATATATGCGGTATTTTTAAAAAATATATATTTTTTGGATTTTGCTAAGTTTGATAGTTTTCATGCATAATATTGGACCCGTTTGGTTCATTATTTTGTTTCTATTGCATTTCATTCTTAACTTTGTTATATTAAAAATTGGCATAATAACATAATTAATTAATGATTATTTAACAAATTTTTGAATTCATTTGGAACAATTTTTAAAGTAGAAACAGTGAGTTTAGATAAACATACCTGTTTTCGTAATTTTTTAGAATAAAATTGTTGCAATAGTCAATCAAGTCGGTTATTTTCTGCTATGGTGAAAGGTTAACCTTGGGCCATCACTAGTTTATTGTGAAAATGTCAAGTCAATGTCATGTGAAGAAAGCCAAAAGAGTTGATCTATTTTGCGAAGTTACGAAAATTCCCGAAATTTTTACATTTTTATTCAGAGTTATTGAATAACTATGGATTTTTTAAGTGAAATTGAAATATTAAGTCCAGAAAGGCAAGTTATTTTTATTAGAAATACTAAGAAAGAGGTTCAATGTAAATTTTACATTGTAATTTTATAATTTTAATACGAATACGTAGACGAGAGATTTGTTATGATTCGAAATATACTTTATAGATGTATCTTAATTCCAATTTACTGTTTAAAAAGACGTATTTCATATGTTTTTCACTAGAAAACCGGCAATGCATCCTTATCAGTAAATGTTAAATAATGGCTGATAACATAACAAACAATTCTTTTTTCATAAATTGTGCACATTTGATTCTGTAGATTTAGCTAGTAACCCTTTTAATAAATAATTAGTAATAAGTAAATAATAAATGGTAGAAATTAATGTAGGGTTTTGTAGGTAGTTTTTTTTTCTTAAAATATAAAAATACAACCCATTATTTTAATTCAATAATACTAAGAAGATAATGATAAGAACTATTTCAAAGGACCAATTTCAGTGGGGACTGATTCCAGAATCTTCACTTCCCTAGCTATAACCGCTTCCCAGTAAGAAAAATGTGTAAAATATTAAACAATGTATTTTTATATTTTGCAGTGTAACAAAAAAGAAAATGGCACCAAACATCAACGAAGTGAATGGCGTACTCTTCGAGAGTGACGCCGCCACCCCGGACATGGCCCTGGCTTCAGAACCCGTCATGAAAGCAGATAACTACCCAAAGAAATACGTCTGGAGAAACATACTTCTCTTTGCCTATCTGCATCTAGCTGCTGTGTATGGCGGCTACCTATTTCTGTTTTCTGCTAAATGGCAAACTAATATATTTGGTAAGTTATCCTTTATTATATTTAATGTTGTGTTTATGAATATATTAACTAGTTTTCTGATAAACTGCAGGAAATAAAAGATCTCTCTCCAGTACAGTATAGTTATTTGCTAAGTGTGATCAAAAACCATCTAAGATAACAAAAAATCTTGTTCCTTACTTTACCAGTACAAAATTGGATAAGTAAAATCAAAGCTACTAAATTTCAGTAGGGTTCTATGCATACAGAAATATAAAGGTTAATAACTAATCCTTTAGACAATTTAGCAGAGATAATCAAATGTAAATTGTCCCAATCTTGGTTCATATATTTCACTAATATTTACATAGCACATGATTACATTATATACAATATAGTAATTCTAGTTTTGCCATTTTCCAGTACATCAATAATTAGTATATATTAAACCATAACACCATTGTGTTGGAGGTTGTAATATGTTTTGTCTTCACAATGTCATTGTCTATATTAATATAAAATTGTTCATTGTATAAAATTGCCAATCAAATTACAAGTTGTTAGGTATTTTATTAGTTATAAAGTTCTTGTGAATTCTGTAAACTGCACCAAATGCTTAATAAAATGATAATGGTTTGTTTTGGAAAGAGAGAAATTTAACAAACTCATATCTTATTGATAATAAATAGATCAATATTTGTAAATATTCAAAAACAAAGAACCAAGAAAAACAATTCATTTCATGAAATAGATTTCTACCTCTTATGTACTAAGAAGTGCTCTCTCTAGTGCTATAGAATCTAATGCTTTAAAATGACAATAAAATCTAACTTTTTTCTCATTAAAGCCAAATATTATCATTATAAACAACAACAGCATTAGACAGTATTAATGTTCATACCATGAGCTTCGGTCCAAACCTTTAGTGTATGATGCATATCAACATAGTTGTACTATATTCCTCATGTACAAAATCTGCAATCTCCCATTTTATCCCTTACAAAATTTCCATACCACGGCATTACATAATACCACCGTTAATTCACACTACCATGTGCCAATCATGTGACTATTATCATGATGGATTTAATTGGTTTAATAACATTTCCATTACAAACTTTCATTGGGTGAATCATTTGCTTCTTAAGGTTATCAGAGAGTCATAGGCGACTGAAAATTTCCTCTCTAGATAGAGCCAGGTGCTTCTGATATGAATGATTATATTATATACTAGTGACCTGCTCTGGCTTCGCACGGGTATAAAATATATAGCCTACTCCACTATTTAATGGTTGTTATTATACATATAAACTTTCCACTTGAATCACTCAATCTATTAAAAAAAACCCATCAAAATCCGTTGCGTAGTTTCAAAGATTTAAGCATACAAAGGGACGTAGGGACAGAGAAAGCGACTTTGTTTTATACTATGTAGTGATATAAACATATAGATACATATAATAACTGAAAAGGTATGGACAGAATGATGTAGCTTAAAATTGTTCTAACAATGAATGTTATTAATATAGTCAAACATTTATTACAATCAACGTTAATTCAGTCTATTGTCTTTTCTTACTATATGAATAGTAGTTAGTTACTATAAAGCATATTTATTTAGCATATACATAGTGATAACCAATGGGGTTGAATATCAGTAATATTCCATATTGTTACCATCGAAACTCAGTTACCTTCATATAGATATCTATTATGTAACAAAAAATTATTATAATATTTATGACAATATAACATATTACGTATAGTAATATTTTATAATAATCAACCAAAGGTTAATGTTGATAAGTAAGTCAATTAATGACTGTTTCATGAATCTTACAAAGAGATATTTAATTTAAACATTGTTTGAATAATTAACAATTCATTATAATTATGATTGTTTTAATGTATTAAATGTTATCGAAGTTATTCGTTTAATTAGGCATTGTCTGGACTCGTGCGCGTAATTTATATAAATATTTATTTAACTATTAGATTGTAGTTAAAACATCGTGTGAAGTTTATAGGAATAGGTAATAGTCAGTGTTTGTAAAGTTGAAAACGTTGTTTACCAGGATTTGTAATAGTCTGTGTTTGTATGAGGCGACACGACTTACCACCTGTCTCATTGAAAAATAGTCAACACGATGTTTCGAGGTGGTTATAGAATTACTACTTCTATTTTCTATTTAATAGTCTCGTGCAAGTCTGGTATTTTAAGAGACTTTTATCTAAACTAAGACTAAGACATAAAACAATAGGTATTTTTAAACGATAACCTAGCTATGTAATCTGCATGTTCGAAGACCTAAAACACTAGGTAGTTTTAAACGATAACCCAGCTATCATTTTAGTAATTAAAGATTTTTCGCGTGTAAGTAAGTAGGTATGTACATATACCTATGTAGGTATTTGTATTTTTTTTCCTGTTTCTTTTAATAAATAATATTTATTTCGTTCTTTAATATCGCGACTCTAAACGCGTTTTGAGTATACAGTTTGCTTGAGCGCATTATTTCATCTTTAGCATCTATAAGTTATGCTACGTGATTGGTGTCGAGATACATAACACTAAATAATCAAGTCTCAAAAACAAGCATAAATAAATAAATTAATACTCCGACCGGGAATCGAACTTAGTTACCAGGTTTAGCAATAAACAGGATTAATAAGAAAGTCAGTATAAATAATACATAGGCACAATAGATTGGAGAGTCGTAAAAATGATTTCCTCATTGCCTTTGATAATGATTAGCGTTATTTTTTTGTTAAATTACTCAAGTGAATATGTAAATGATGTGTGTTGTTGCTTCATTCACTATTTCTTGTATGCGTATGCATTAAATATAACCAAATTAGCATTTACAACTTAATGAAGACAAGAGTTAAAACATTGAATTTTTGTCTCCTTAAAAATAAACCTTTATTTATTACATTGTCAATTACGCACGAAGTATTTGGAGATTAGAATATCAGAGAGCTAGATATGTACAATCTAAGTAAATTAATGGTATTGTAGAAACGTATAAATACGACCACAAGTTCATTTTAAAAGCACCCATCATGTACAAGTTTTACGAGACTAATCTAATCTAATCTTGTATAAATTGTAGGGTTCAACACCACGTCACTATATGTATCTCTAAGTTTCAAGAGACTAAACTTGATGTTGGTAATCTTGTATAAATTATAAGGTTCAACATAACGCCACTATATTCCCTTAAAATATGTGACCGGTCCAAAATGAGTGTATTTCAATCTGTAATTTGGTTTCTTAGGAAATAGCCAAGTAGTTTCGTTGATTGCGTACTTTGTACTAGTTTTTACGAAATATTTTGTAACCAAGTCACCACGGTTAGGCTCGTTAGTTATTTCACTGTTGAATGTTTAATCATTTAGTTATTACGCAGAATATCACGTGTTTTAAACATTGCACGTGAAATTCTGCGGTGTTTAATTCAGCTTGTAGGAAATAGTTATAAGCAGGATGGTATGATTATTGAATTCTAACCAGCATTCGTATATTATAATGAGTTATTGAAGGTCAATAATAAACAAGGTTCAATCATGTATTATAATTACACTTTCTCATCCATTTAGCATTGATATGAATATTAGAATAGTAAACCGCTCATTTATGTTGGGGTAAGTAGAATAGTACTTGAATTGGTATAATTTTATCGTTATATAATATCCATATAAACTGGAAATTCACTTTTAGTGTTTTGCATTTTACCTTCCTTTCCTTTATTTATACCACACTATTATACAGTATTATGTTGATACAGTACGTATATTATTCAAGGACTTTATGCCTCTAAACATAAGTTATGCAGTATTCCTTCTATTTTTAGTAAGAATTAATGACACCCCGATGTCGTAATAAACAGAAAAGGAAAGTTTCTAGAAGTAATTTCAATATCTTTATTCCACAAGTAATTTCTAAATCACATTTCCTGATAATGTCAATTTTATAGTCGTAAAACTTTTATTGCTTATACAAATCTCTTCACGATTTCTGTCGTCATCAGTTACCTAATCAATTCAATATATCTCTTGTTTATTTACCTCGCTTAATAGAGATTGAAACTTACGATAAGTGTCCACAGATAATATTTACACGATATATTAGTGTAATATTTTATTTTAGATAACTTTTCCCAAAAGCGGAGACTCGATCTCCTTGATATACTTAGATAAGATAACAAGTGATCGATTTGAGTACATGAGATGCATCGATATCTCGATATAGGTTGTTAATACTATTAACAGTTTTAATCCTTTTAGCATTATCTAATCGATTAACGTTCATGGTGTTATCCATTTTATACTTAGATTGTATTTTAGTTATTTAACTAAACTACAAATAAATGCTTATTTAGAACATATAATTATGGTATTAGAATTCTCTCTCTTTTTCTGTTTAGTAACAGTAAGTACCTATATATCGCTTCAGTAATCATTACCATGTCACAGATAATAAAATAACCATGATTAATAACTAACGGGACTTATCGCGTATGTTTTTATATAATAAAGTTACCTTTATTAACCCGTTAGTTATTAATCATGAGTATAAATCGCGAATCTCTCAAAACTATAAAATAACCATGTAAAGTAATGACGGTATATAAAGTAATCTTATCAAATATCTTAAACGCTTCTTTCGACTTATCAAAAAGAAAAGCAATTATTTTGTAGTATATAACTCGATATCATTACAAACAAGAACCAATTCTACGTCTGCCAATTCATCACTAAACGTAGTGTGAATTTCATTAATGAAATAAATAAGAGTGATTCTTACATAGACGTATGAAGATGCTAATTCGCCTTATATAAGTACTACCGCGACTATTATCTTGCGTTGCGGTCATTGGTGTCACCTTGACAGTTTCCATTCATGATGCGCCTGCAGATGCGCATTGGATCAGAGGTTAGCCGTTGACTCGCTGACTGAAGGTCTTAGGTTCGGATTGTGATAGGTAGACTTGATTATCCTAATTAGGTTGTAAGTTGTAAAACGGCCGGCTGTAATGATAGTTGTTGTAAAGTTGTAGATAGTTAGTTATAGTCTCTAGTTCCTATTAATTTAGACACAGAATGTTTTAAGGAGTATGCTCATACATGTTATTTAGTGTCATTACTATTCCAAGTTGATCCTGGATTTACCCCAACTAACAGGGTTAATAGTTCTTCTAATCCTTTATATGTTACTTTACTGTGTAGCACATAATATAGTTGGTATACTAAATAAAGCTGCAGAAATGAAGTCTTGATAGACGAGTATGGAAAAGAGAAACATATTGCGCCGATCCCAAATAAATATAACTAAATAAATAAATCTCTTAAGTATCATTGACCATCATTTAGCTCATGGCTGAGGAAATAGACCTGTTTTCGTGTTCTCTGAACGAATTCAAAACAGTAGGATTATTATAATTAGTTATAAGAGTGATTTATAATAATTAATCAGTTAGGTTCTTTTTTTATTTAATAAATATCTTACTCGATTGCATTAGGGTAAACCTGTAATGTAATGTATGTGGAAGAATAAATAAAATAAAATAAATATGTACGTTTATGTACTATATGTATGTTTGACCATATGTTTTCTATCATTCCAGCTTATATCCTGTACGTAGTGTCGGGGCTTGGCATAACGGCGGGGGCTCATAGGCTGTGGGCCCATAAGTCCTTTAAAGCCAAGTGGCCGCTGCGACTCATTCTGGTTCTCTTCAATACTATCGCTTTCCAGGTACGTTAAGACATATAACTGGTGTATAAATGAATGGTACATATGTAGTAGACATTTAAACTCGGACTACCTCTAAATGGTTTGAAGCTTGTCAATGCATAATGCTTATAAAGATAGCTAACAATAAGAGTAACAAACATATTTGTAGCTCAGAGATAAGATATCTCGATGACACCAAATAGGTAGAAACTAAGTTATAGAGATTATCTTGCATGTAAATTCTATTATACATCATTCAAGAGATAATGTCAATGTTCATTTATGTATTTTCTAATGTTGATCTACAATTGTCGTTGTTTACAAACACAATAAATACATAATCACATTCTTTCATCTCAGAACACATGCTTGAAGATTATAATATTATATGTATATCTACGCATATGATATGTGAATATTTACGGATTAACAAACCACTATCACAGATATTCCTACACTCTTTTTTAAATGTTTATATCTTTACCACCTCATCAATTCTTCATAACCTCCACTTAGAGTATTTCAGATAACATTAACATCTTATAAAACTCTTTTAAACCCAATCCTTCATAACCTCCACATCCAATACTCCAAATATACTATAATACCTTCCATATTTCAGGACTCGGCCATAGACTGGGCGCGCGACCACCGCATGCACCACAAATACTCCGAAACGGACGCGGATCCGCACAACGCGACGCGAGGCTTCTTCTTCTCGCACATCGGGTGGCTGCTGGTGAGGAAGCACCCGGAGCTCAAGAGGAAGGGCAAGGGCATGGACGTGAACGACCTGTACGCGGATCCCATACTGCGCTTCCAGAAAAAGTGAGTTTCTTTCACGGTGCTATGATAGTTTTAAGAGATTCGCTATTTATACTCTTGATTAATAACTAACGGGACTTATCGCGTAAGTTATTAATCATGGGTACTATGATATGTTTGTTTTGCGACGTATTGTAGGGAATGACACGTACGCTTCACGACTTTTGTAGACACATTCCCTTTTTATTTTTTGTTGTGCTTAGTAGTCAGAAGCCAGATAGATGGTGAACCGCATCGCTGTATACAGGCACTTGCTATCACCTGTCTCGAGGGATAGGCAGGTTTACTGGCGATTTCTTTCTGTGTTAAACGTTGAAGCGAAATATGAGATTAGGAGTTATTGCGTAGCCGAACTCAGTTGTAAAGTTGATTTCGCAACACAAGTTCATTTTCACTATCCTGACAGAGTATTATTATGTTGTGTGTCACCAGTTATTCTTCAGCAAGGTTTACCTCTTACGACATGAAGAGGACAAATTAAAAACCAAAGTTAAGACAAGAACAAAACAATACGAAAATCTCAAAATCCGTCACTAACTATTACTTTTTTCTTCCAGATACTACCTGATCCTGATGCCGCTTGCCTGTTTCGTAATGCCAACCGTAGTACCCGTTTACTTCTGGGGCGAAACCTGGACCAACGCTTACTTCGTCGCCGCCATGTTCCGTTACGCATTCATCCTTAACGTCACGTGGCTCGTCAATTCCGCTGCCCACAAATGGGGCGACAAACCCTATGACAAGAACATTCAGCCTTCTGAAAATATGTCAGTGTCTCTATTTGCTCTCGGTGAGGGTTTCCATAACTACCACCACACTTTTCCCTGGGACTACAAAACTGCGGAGCTCGGTAATCACAGGTTGAATTTCACGACTATGTTTATCAATTTCTTCGCGAAATTGGGCTGGGCTTACGATTTGAAGACGGTCTCCCAAGATATCATTCAGCAGAGAGTTAAGAGAACGGGTGATGGTACCCATAATTTGTGGGGTTGGGGAGATGAGAATCATTCTAAGGAGGAAATGAACGCGGCGATCAGAATTAATCCTAAAGATGAATAGGTGAAGGTCGGTTTTTGGTTGTTATGTCGTGGTTGTTATGGCCTGTTTATATATTTGCGTTGTTATGTAAATAACCATTTATTACAATTGGAACAATACAACATATATTATATCAGTAGTTGTTAATTCGAAAAGATAGATAAATAAATAGATCTCCTTAAATGTTTATTAGAAACTGAAAAAGTATACTTACCGAGTATTTAATTCAAAATTGTTACATATTTTTTAAAGGGTATTTACGTACATATAATAATAATTTCTAATATTGATGGCCAATAATAACTCACGACACGAGAAGACATTTTAAATATAGCATGATAAACGTAACCCTAAATAAAAACGGATAAATTAAGATTTTAATATATATTTAGTTATCAACATTTCAGTTCATAGTGCGGGTTTATTGTAGTTTATATTATACTATGTTGAATTGTTATTGTCATTTAGATAATAATAAACAACATGTTTATCAAGCTATATACATTACTATCGCAAAGATTTGAATTATTTTACGGCATAATGTGTAACATCTCGGAAATACTTATGTTTGTGATAATATTACTTCAATTATTTGAATCTTATTTGTTTAATAATTGGTGCGTGTATTGGAAAATTGTCATTCGATATTTAATATTATATGGCCATGATTCTATGTATTTTCATATAGTATTTTCTATGCTATATTTATTTCGCTTTTTGGAAGATCGGGTAAATAATTCTATGATAATATAAATAAGGCATATGTTACTACTCTATAGAGATTTTAGTAGTCTTAATAACCACACCACAAGTTATAAAATGTTGGTTACCGCTCAAGGCAAATTGGAACTTATAGGTCTAATCTTAAAGATTGATTTCGTGTAACTATAAGTAAAAATGTCTTAAGCCCAGTTTTTTATTCCAGTGATATTTTCTAAATGAGATATTTATTTTTTATGGCATATATAATATATATAAAGAGTTACCTTATAATTAATAGATCTTTGAAAATGAATCTTTATAAAAGTTTTTTTTCTTAGAGTGTATTTAAAATTTATAAGTATGTATGTTAAATGCATCAAATGCATATTTTATTATAGAATACATATTTTTATAATTTGTTTATAAACTCTTGTACTGAATGACATTTAGAATTCGTCTCGAAGTATATTCTTGTCAATTTTATATGTTTTATTGCAGTTTAAGGTGTATTATGTATAACATAATATATCCATATATTATTTGTATTTCCATTTAAGTCATGTTTATACTATGTCTTATTCTTGTGACATTAGCATTTTTAAATCTTTCTAACAGTACCATAATGTAAATGGTAATATTGTATTTACGATGTTATTACTACATAAAATGTAAAACTTCCATATATTAAAGGTGTATGTTTATATTTGATAGAGTTTTACGTTTTAGACTGAGATTTGTGTGATTTTTATAATTTAAAGTGTCAAACACACAAAGAAAACATAGTTTAAGATGAAATGCCGTTAATCACAGATTTTTAGAGTCGGTCAAATCATTTTCGGTGTAGTAAGGTAACATAAATTTAGTTTTTGTATGTTTCTAAAGTTTCAAGAATATGCAAAGTTACTTAAGATGTTACCTTGGTTCGTACAAGTAAAATAATAAGTAGGATTAAGTATTTATTTTTAAACTAGTGTCTGAAATCTGATTTGAGCACTATCTATTGTGATACCTTCGATGTGCTATGGATTATTGTAGTTATCGATGTTGAATTAAATCGAAAAGCCATTAATATGTCTTTCATTTGAATTACCATCTTTACGGAACAATTCTCTGTTTAAATAACAAAATTCAAGACAGACTAACTGGAATAAACTTAATAACTTATTACATATACATACATACTTATACATTCGTGTCCTTTAATCCCTTTCGGGGCGGACAGAACATAGGAGATATAATATCTCCTAGACCACTTATTACCATGAATATTGGGGTTGTGATGTCATAGGAAACATAGTGACAGGTTCCTAGCCTATAGATCAATAGATTCATTACCCCCAGTCTCTTATTCGTCAGAATGAACTGCAGTCAGTTTTTCTACTTCCCAACTAACACGGCTAAACTAACGTATTATTAAGAAAATAGATATATTAACGTCTTTTGCTCCTTTTGGGAATGGACCGGGGACATAATATAGACTTAATCACCTTAACACTATTATTGGAGTCATGATGCAACATAGAGCATTATCGGTGATAAGATGCCAGCACATCGACCCCTAGTTCCTTAGTCGCCTTCTACGACAACGAGAAAGGCAGAAGTTATTAATATTTTTAAGTACCAGTCTAACACGGGAAATGCGGTTGCAGATAGATGATATATGAATATATACTCCCTTTTCTGAGTTGAGGGTTATGAACTAAAATTTCTGATAGAAATTATGTTTTCTCATAAAAAAGGATATTACAACTATAATTCAATATTTTCCTAAGAAAGAATAATACACAAATCTACTGACAGACACAATATGTCAACAGTACTTTCCTCTCAATGAAGACGCATACTTTTCATTGTTAAGTGGGACTATGAATATAAGAACACAACATACGGTTCATGACTTATGTGTCAACACTTCTTTTTTATTGTGGCGAGCTAGTCAGAAGCTCGAGTGCCCATCTCCAAAATTTTAAGGGCATGTTAGGTATGGGTCACTCGAAGCCCGCGTTTCGCCAAATAGACAGCACCTAACGAGATAGGTAGTGAACCGCATCGCCGTACATAAGCACTGGCTATTATCGATCCCGCGGGATACAGGTTTCCTCACAATGTTTTTCTCACCTTTATCAACTTTAAATTATGTACGTAAATGAAAAACACATATTTTAATTTCATTCATTGGTACATGCCAGAGCCGGGTTTCGAACCTAGGACCTTTCTCACAAGAAGTCGCCGCCGCCGTCTACCGCCGCGCCGCTATATAATTTGTACGTACACGAATACTGGATCTGCTAACTGGATGGCTAGAAAAAATATGCCTGGTTAGTTACCCTTATACTATTTGTAATTCTTTCATCCATTCCGGAATGGTAAATCTCGGGGTTCTGGGTTCGATTCCAGGCAGGTCTACTTTCCAGTCTGGTAATTGGTTATATGTGCTATATACTGTTTATTAGTACAAGAATATAATATATTATATTATTGAAATTAAACAAACAACAATATATAATATGTATGTGCTATATAATATGCATTTACCTATCTATAAACAGTATATGTTTCTTGAAATATACGTTGTAAAGTCCACTTACACTGGTATTAATTGAACTTACCATGGGGCTAGTTCGATTGGCTTAATAGTAACCCAAATATTTTGTGCCTGGCCGGGTTTGGTTAGCAATCGAAGGTTTTCAATACAGGAGTTATGCTATGTTTGCGATGAGTATGAGAATGTCAAAAACCACTGTTTTAACTTTAATTATTTACTGATCTCAAAAGTTTAGCATACCCACGTCTGAACACATCTTATATTACCGGATTATAACGGACAATTCAGTATAACTAACATAGCCCTGAAACAAACGAATCTACCTAAATCTATCAAACACTTAAACGTCCCATTTTAGTTTAATCTAGAACAAGAGCCAACTAGTTCCTAATAACATAACCAGTCGTAAGCCATTCACACAAGCGCCTGTACAAACAAAATAGCAATATCGACAAGCCATAAATTTAGCTAGGGCACCTTGTAGAGCTTTGGCGCTACAACGAAACTAGCTTAGTTAGTACAAAACAATAACCATTATCGTGTTAGGCTTTAACGTATGGTAGCCTTTGAAATTATATTTATTGGTCGCAATATCGGTAGGAATCCGCTCCTGTATATAGCGTGCTAATTGCCAGCAAAATGACTGAGACATAGGGTGAGTATCGTTTCTTTTTAATTAAATTAATTATAACTTTTTAGTCCAGTACTTGATTAAGAAAAATATAAATTTGACTAGCTCTCGTTTGGCATGTCAGTTAGCGAACTGTGTTCAATATTCCTTTGCTCCAATATTTAAAGTTTCTGGCACATTTAGAATATTATCATAGCCTTATAATTAGATACGAATAATTATATAGAGTGCCACAGTCAATACGCGTAATTACACATTCACGACTTCAAAACTCTTTAACCTTAGAGTTACGTATGACCTGGGGTACCTTTATTTTTTCTTACTATAGGATTTTCGATAGCTTTAATATCAAATAACTTAGACAAACTTTTATAACCCACCTATGTATTATAACATATTCCACTTACCTTCAAACCGTTAACCATTTACAATTTCCAATATTCACTACAATAAAATCTCCCAGTTCCACCTAAAACTTAACCGCATACACACCCTACCACTATAAGCCTACTCGCCTGCTCCGGCGGGAGATAAGCCGAGACGAGGCAAAGAGATCCGCCCGCGATAGCCGCGGAACAATTAACAATGAGCCTTTATGCCGATAATTACGCTTCTACTCTTTAGGGAGGCACTGGTCTTTAGGGAGCGTAGTACGGTAGGGTAATGCTAGTTAATAATATAAACATACTAGGCCTTTTTACGAGAAAACAGGACTTATTACGACCTTTGCTACCCGATGTTTCGGCCCTGTTTCCGGTGACCATTGCGTAATTTACAGTCGGTTACGGTGCAGGAGAACATCGTGAAGAAACCTGCTTATAAATCGGGATAGGTAATACAATATTCAGTGTCTAAATATCGCGATAAGGTTATCTACCTATCACGTTCGGTGTTGTCTATCTAGTGAAACTTGGGCTTTGAGTGGCTCATACCTAACATATTTTCGAAATTTCGCCACTCAAGCCTCTGAGTTAGCCACAATAAAAAAGGGAGTGTGTGTACATAAGTACAGTATTTTATGTTAAAAAATGCAAATAAACACAGCTTATTAATTTTGCTAAAAGTGACAAGGGAAATGTTATGTAACCGGGGTTCTGTCTAACCATCTGTACGTCTATTATGTATATATTTCAATATATTATTAATTTTAAGTTACCCTTAGCATTAATAGCGGGTTTGTGGTGGCATTAGTATGGGATATTGGTGAGAGGTTGCTTTATTACTTAATATGTTTCTTTTACTTTTAGCCCTTTCCTACGATATTTCTGGAATTGCGTGTCTCGTACTTTTCTGAGAATAGAATGAGAATAGAATATATAATATACAACAGTCACCACGACTGAGAGAGTAAAATAGTCAATGGAAATAGGCATATCTGGCTATAAATTTGTCATCATTCAATATCAATTACGTGACCATCCTGATAATTATGCTAGAGTGTCTGAAATGAGTTTATGAGTTTTCTCGTTGTTATAAAGGGATTGAAAAACATGAACATATTACTAATACAACCCAGAACAGAAGAGCATCCGAAGATTAATGGGTGTGAGTGAAGCAATACAGATTTCGCAGGATCGTTCCGGCTGGTTACCGATAGTCTTTACATATCCTGTTGGGGACGTAGAGACGTGAAAAAATGTACACATGTATACATGTTATGCAACCCATTAGGTTTTCAAGCTGCCCAATAACAACCTAAGTTACTCTAATTATCTATAAGTTCCCTATTACAACGTATCACACAGCTGATCATATTGCAATCAAAGCAAACCTCGACTGTAATACACAGTCCTACTCTACCCTAATAAGTAAACGAAAGCCGAACGAGTTTAATTGAATAGCGAGCGGCCTAACTATTTTGAGAGCATTTTGTCCCTGCTAATTGAGTGTTTGTTCTACCATGATATATTAATGAATGGGCCTTAGTACTAGACTACTGTGTAGAGACAAGAATACTAATTTCTCCTATGTATCAGAGATAGTGTCCTTTCCTAGTCTGTATAGTAGCTCCATAATTTGGTATAGCTCAGTCGTTTGGGGTTTGATTCTGTATCTGTCTGTGTACAGGCTTTAAGCCATCGAGCATGAGCCAATGGAAATTAAATTTTCTATGTACATTTACGCAATAAAAGACATTTAGAAAATTTTACGAATACTACGGTGAGTGAAACCATTGTAAGGAACCTCCTGTTACCGAACAGTTAATAATTAGTACTTCTAAATGGCGATACGGATTGCGACCTGTTTAATTGAGTACTGACTGTCTGGTCAATACGTGAGTTCGTGTTGACCATAGATGACCATAGAATTACTACCTCCGCAATTGCGGTGATGGACAACCGAATCTGGTTTAGTCGTGAAAGCGTTTGTCTTTCGTCTTACTAGTCTAGTACGTACATAGGATACAAACTAGTTGTCTTTCTTCTAGACACGTTTATAATGGTAAGGGATGAGCGGTAATTTTTTTTTATAAATAAAACATTACATTTACAGGCATATGTCGCCCGTCGTACCTTTTTTACTTTTCCATTTATTTATTAAACTTATTACATTACATAATCTGAACACTCGTATAGTCAGTTTTTTTTACACATAATTCTTCACTTATATACTACGATTATAAATCATTTATTACTTAATTAAATCTAACAAGTTTAATGCAATTTTTTTTTCATACATTTCTTTTATTTCAATGTATATATATCTATTTTTTTTATTTGTTTAATTTTTTTTGTGCATGCTTGTCTTATTTCCCCATTACAATTATTACTGTTATGCTATCTATAAACTATCTTGAAACTATCTATAAGCACTTTCGCAGCACCACCACTATAGTGCGGACCTTAACTTTTCCAGTTCTTCTAGAACCAAACGATCCCGGTTTTTAATGGCCATTTTGGCGTTATAGTCCAGGATCCTTTCAACCCCTGCCCCCACAGAGTTCCCCACAAATCTACCTATCGCGTCATCTTCGTCGTCCGTGTAATATGTACGCATCTTTTGGTATGACGCGATACAGCCACCACCGCGTGCGCTACACTGTCGTGTAGCTGTAGCTTTTTATTTTTGTCTGCTGTGTTCACAATCATTACCGTCTCAAACGTCAATCCCTGAGCCTCATGGATCATCAGGAGCCTAGACCCCCTGCCCGAGCCAAAGTCTTGGCTAGCCAGGACCTCCTTCTCCTCCTGGGTGTGCACCAGGTAGAGAGTCTCGGGCAGGTCCTCCGGTATGCTCTTTCCTGAGAACCCTTTCAGCTCAAGGGAGCGTATGCACATTCTGGAAGAGTAGATTCCATTGTAGACTTCTCTAAGTGCATACGCGACGTTCATCGGGTTCCTGTAGGTACACAACAGACTCCTGGTGATACTTGTAGATTTTGTAGGGAGATGGTATTTAAGTGGAAAAAGATTTTCCCTCTCTATGAACGGCAGCTGGTTTATGTCTCCCATCAATAGGACCGAGCCCGCTTCTGCGAGCCTCACAGCCATAACGATAGCGCCAAAATGATTCATTAGGGCTTCGTCGACTATGAGTCGCTTGCCTGACTCCTTGTCCGATTCTGTGAAACCATTTACCAGAAGAGGCCAAAATGCGCACCTTCGTCCTAGCTCTTTGACCCACTCGTTTGGTAAGGGCCTCGCGCAGCTCCCTCGCCGCCTCCGTTGTTGTTGTGAGCACGACATCTGACAGGACGTCAAAGCTGTTAATGATTTGGGTAGTTTTGCCACATCCCGGAACCCCATTTACCCACTCGAACCTAGGCACTCTCCAAGACCCGACGACCTCCTCGGCCGAACCATCTCCTAGAACAGCCTTCGCGCATCCTAGAATCTTGTCGTCCAGCATGATCCTCGTCGCCCTGGTGATCACTACCACCGGTTCCGCAGCAGGGGCTCCAAACTTGATGACTCCCCGTCTCCTTGTCTCTTGTTCATCTAGCTCAACAAAGCCGGCGGTCAAGCTGAATGCTGCCATACACTTATAAGGTGCTCCACCTCGGAGCACCTCCCAAGTGTTGTTGTTAAATATGACAGCACCTTCGGCCTCGAGCCTCTCCTCCAGCACTCCCTCCATACCGGAGTGGAATGCGTGCAAAAGGTCTCGGCAAGTGCGGGCGATGACCTCCCGCGTGCCCCTCGTGACCGCGAGAAACTCGGGGAACGCGTTAGCCAGATGATCCGCCGGCCCAACCGGAACAAGGAGCTCAGGCGGCGCCACGTGACCCATGTCGGCTCGCGTCCACCTATACTTCGGCGCCCGGCGCTTGGCAAGCACGATCCCTTCACCGTTGAATGGATTTAGGACCCGATGACTTGCCCTCTGCAAGTGCGCGGCTACGGCCTCAAAGCCACCAACCAAAGTATTCTTCAGGGACGCTGCCGCCCTTTTTGACTCTGTCCTGTCCTTTCTCCTCTCACAAGCAACGATCTCCTTACCCTGGGCAGTTCTCCTCTGCAGCTCTTCGGAACCACTAACTGTGTGTTCTGCGTCAGGAGGTGATCCGGACACCAGGGCGTCCTGGTGTTTCAGCAAGAAATCTAGGCTTTCGCCTCTGTCCTCATACACCACCACTTCATGGTGTTCCGAGGCCTTGATGCTGCCCAAGTGGTCCACCACCTCACCTCTCAAATGACCCACCACCGCTGCATCCACGCTGATGATTTTTGCTCATCCTTTCCTCCTTCCGCTCCCAGCCGGGCTAGCACCACGCATGCTTGCGAAAATTGACTTTTGTCAGGATTGCCCTCGAACAGTATCACTGTTTTGTAATAGACGGCAATTCTGACCAGCCCCACTGACAGAAGTCAGTGTGTTGAACGTCTTTTTTCTAATGCTCGTTTTCAGGGTGCTCCCATTTGTTAGCGCCGCGAGTCCAGGAGATATTTCGACCCACTTTTTAGCGTTCGAATTACAGTAGCCGATGCCCAGCCTTTCTTCATTCTTGTCCATAAATAACGCCACCCCCCTCAGTCTCAGCCCCGGCCTCCCACCCTCCCCCAACAGAAGAACTTGACGTTCTTCCAGTGGTAGAGAAATGAGCCTGCCGGGCACAGTCGACGCCAGGCGTTCAGATGGTCCCGGAACAGCTTCCACGCATCTTTTGGAGCACCTGCTGGTTTTCACCCCCCATGCGCTCCAGGCCCCTCCTAAGGCCGTCCAACTGCCCGGAGAGGGTGTCCACTCTCTGCATCAATTTATTCTGGACGTCCTGCAGAGATTTAAAGTCGACAGTGCCGCTTTTGGTGTCTTTTAGGGTGGCCGCAATTTGCTTCTGCACTCTCTTGAGTGTCTCCACTACGAGCCCAGTCTGCTCAAAAGGCTGTCTGGTCTCGTATTCGAGCCACTTCTTTACCTCTTTGGTCTCTCTCAGCGATGTCCTGGCGGGCCAGCGCCAACTCCGCAGCGAACCTCTGGGATATATCAGCCAGCTCCTTATTGTGGGCTCGCTCGACACTCACCGACTCGCTTGCGTGTCGGCTCCTCTCCGTTTCGAGGCTCACTTTGTGCCTCGAACTTGAGTCCAAGAGGGATAGGCAGGTCTCATATAGGGTCTGCATGCACTCAACGGCAATCACCCTACACTCCCGCTTCATGTTTCCTGCCTGTTCCAGGGCCTCTTTTCCCTTGAGAAGCATCTCATTTGCCACCCTTGTAGCCATATCCATGACTACTCCCCTGCACCTTCCCGTCGATGGAGTCAGCATGCTCTGTCTACCGACTGCGCGAACTGACTCCCCGTCCGACACGTCTGACCCCAGTGGATCCTCCTCCATCTGCTTTGAGACTCGCTCCCTCAGCTTCCGGGGCGGAGCCGCGGGCTTTGTTGGCACCAGACTCATCGCGGCCGTCTTTTTAGGTGGTGCTACTGATGCTTTCTGTGACATGTTAATATAATAAAGTAAAAGCAATACAAAAAACTAACAACACTTAACTTAACTTAAACACACTTAACTTAACTTAGACTTACTTACACTTAAGTTACTAGAACAGACTATACGAGTATCCACCCAGTGCAGTGCTTCTCAACTTCGGCAGCTTTTTCTGGTGTTGACTGAGCCTGGTACAGTATAGCGGAAAACGGCTGGACTAGGAATGTTCCTTTTGTGATGCGCTTTCCAACGATACCAAACTCGATGTGCTTGTGACCTTGGCTCGGGAGTTATGTTTCGGGGGGTGAGGTATTTGGGGGGGATGTTGAGTTTCCGTGTGGTGTTGTTGGTGTTGTTTCCCCAGGTAATCTTCCTGTAGAGGATCCCTCAACTTGGGCAGGTCCTGGTGAATGTTCTCTTTGAACCCTTTAAATGAGCCCAAGGTTAAGGTCTGCTGGCACGGGATCCTAGGATACCGGAAAGGTGAGGAAGGGTTTGGGAGAGGTACAGATTTTCTCGGGTATTGTGCAATGAGGGCCCAATTTGCCCCAGGTGATTCCGGTAATTTCTTGGGGGGTCCAACTCACCCCAGGTGTATTGAACAAAATGGTCGGTTTTTTGTTTGTTTGTTGTGATGGTGACTGATGCTGATATTGTCAGTGTCTATACCTCATCTGGCAGGTGACAGAACTTTGATGACTTGACGCTTGGCCGCTAATATGACAATGCCAATTTTCCGTATTTGACACTTGACTCAAGACAGTCACGATGACATCTGACGATTTGGCGACGTCTGACGCTCTGACTGACAGGCCAGCGCAATGTGGAGGTTGGATGTCGTCTCCGTGTACTTCGACGATGTGATGACGACACTGTGCCTTTAGTATGGAAACTTTAAACCCCAATAACTTCGCCAATTCTCGGCGGATCTTAATGATTTATGGCTCAAAAGAAAGACACTCTGGTGTTTTGTTGAATCTGACCTGTTTGTCTGACCCTGACGTCAGAAATCAGCTGTCTTCTATCACACAGGAAAACTCTGGATATCTCCCGAAATCCTTGGTGTAACTTGTTGCAAACACTTATATGGCTAAAGGCCATAGTACTGATTAACACTAACACTTTTCAGGGCTATAGCTCCGTAGATGGAACTTTCACGAATTATTTCGTGGGAGCTAATGTTGATCGTGCCACTATGGTTGATACTAGAGGTTGATACGCTATGCGCGGTCATTGGAATCTATTGGGTGATAGGTTAGCAACCTGTCTCCAATGCCAATGCAATACCATCATTACCATGTGTAGTGCTAAAGGTAATTAAAGCGACTTTAATCATATACGTACATAATTTACAGTCGCTAACGGTGAGGGAAAACATCGTGAGGAAACCTGCCTATCCCTTAGGATAGGTATAGTCAGTGCCTATATACGGCGATACGGTTCACTACCTATCACGTTGGGTGCTGTCTATCTAGTGATACGCGGGCTTCGAATGAAGATGGGCATTCAAGCCTCTGACTACCCCGCCATAATAAAAAAGGGAGTGTGTATACACAAGTCGTGAAGCGTATGTATGTATGTTTAATCTTATACGCATATGATACTTCTCCAAAGTTATGCACATGCAGAAAGAGACTGCAAGATACAATTAGATGAGTGCAATATGCGACGGATAACGTTTTGTAGGAAATGCACATTATATAAGGACGTTACAGTTTTTTAGGGACTACTTTCATTGTAACATCTATGAGTACACATGTTTTACAAATAAATGATCTTTATCTGTGTCTAAATTCTGAAAAAACTTTTACTTATAACATACGTTATCCCTTTCAGACACAGTAGACAGAACCTTGCATACACGAAAATATCGAATACACCTCATTTTAGCACGAATATTGGCGTTACGATGTCATAATGGAGACCGGTTCTTAGTCCCTTAGTCATGCCGGGAAGAATGTCAATTAAATAGCATTCTTTGTACTTTCCAGACTAGCATAACAATCTATATTAATACATACATACACACATACACATCACGCCTAATTCCTTGTAGAGGGGTAGGCAGAGATCACGGATCCCCATTTGTCCCGATCCTGACAGACCACTTTCGCTTCATTGACACTCATACATTTTCTATACACACTCGGCGGTTATACTCCTAACGTCACCCTTTTTCAATATGGCGTCTATCTGACTATTATATGTCTTATTGGGCCTACGTAACCGCCCTTCCACTTCACTCATATATATTCCTTTTGTCAATATGCTATCTTTCATCCGCATAACATGTCCAAACCATCGAAGCATGCCCTATTCCTTATCACAAGAAAGAGATTTTTTATTCTTATGTATAATCAGTTAGTATACCCCTTTAGGGACTCTAGGCGTGTGTTTGTATGTATGAATCACACAGTAAAACACAAGAACCATAATGACCAGTTGCTATGAACAAATGCGGCATAACAATTAAACCTTTTGCCTCACTTATTGTTTCTCTGAATTAAATTTAAGCGTTGTATCGCCGTGGGCTTAGTCTGTGTTAATATGGACACAGATTACGAAGAAGTAACAGATTGGCTGTTTATGTTATATGGTGTTTTGAGGCTACTTTCGTAAGATAAGTTTTGGTATGATGTGATGGATAGAATGCGGATTTAAAGAAACAAGTATATTTTTGTTATAGTTCGACTACTTTTGTCTCATTGTCATAATTTTGTGTATGTAAATTATAAACACTGACTTATTTAGATACGAAAGATCATGTATACTATTGTTTCATGAGGGAAAACATCGTTAGGAATAAATGTCAACTGTATCTTTGCAGATAGTTTCTATGAATGTTAATCGACAAATTTTACAAGAAATAACGATATATGTATATTTTTATACACAATGATCTTTATTACATTTGCTATCCGTCGTTTTAGCCATGATACAAAGGCTTTGGTCTCAGGTCAACATCGGGTAACAAAGGTAATAATTAGTTTATAAAATATACATGATAAGTCACGTTCTTGTAAAATCCATAAAAATCGCGACTCTATCAAAGATATTGTTTATTGACTCGTTAGTGAAATATGCGTTTTTGAGTAATAATCTTTTTACTGGCGATGTAAATTTCAATTAAAAAATTCAAAATAAGCTCTATATTTTACAGGCTCTGGCCAAACAGTTGGATTAACAGAAACGTTATAAAGATCCTCAATTAAAAGGAATAAAATCAAGAGCCTGAATCACGATTCGCTTTGAATTGTTAATTCGAAGCATTTGATTCTAACGCGGGGAGGCGGGCGTGTGTTAAGACTCTATCCTCACATTTGTAGCGCTGAGCCAAAGTCTCTTGATAGATACGCTGTGTGTTATACAATGTTTCGTTTGTAAGTTGTCAATGAGTGGTAGTATCTTAGTGTAAAATATCTATATATATATATAATCTTCGTCGAGTTTCAAAGTGTATAATAATTTCGTAGGTACACTAGAATGTCCACTGCCGTATTAACCAATACGCACTTATTACAATTTTATTTCCTTTCACAGGTTTCATTTACCGAAACAAGGGTTTTATTAGATGTGCCGTTTGAGATCAAATTGTACACTCAATTGTTATATGAATATTATATAATTATAACATTTATTTTTAAGTATGTCGAGTGTATGAATGTCATTGTTGTGTCAAAATCGAGACAGATGATTCATGATCTCTGCCTACTCCTCTACTGGGAGAAAGGTGCCATCTGTATGTATTTTGAAGTAAAATTTCTAAATCAACTTAGGTAAGTTACCGTTGTGCACACGATATATCGATACATTTGTTTCACTATCCCTTCAACACAATAACTTCACACGAAAGAAATTTAAAAGGCTTCCCCTTAACCATTTTTGCATATCACTCTGATTGCCGTTTAGAATTCGGCTGCCGTGGGCTAGACAGTAGCTTCTTAACCGCCATGCCATTTCTCGGGGCCGTCTTCTAAATTGGCACGAAAAGAAATATTTCCCCACTGCACCCAGCATTTAGGCAGCACGCGAACGGTTTTGGTATTGTGCTAAATGAGGGCTTTGAGGAAGTTTGCATCCGTTGTAATTTGTTCGTCGTGATGGATGCGTCCTATTGTTTTGCTTTGGTTGCCATTATTCGCATGCCTTTAATCTTGTGTCATACATATTTAACATTGTGACTATTTAGATATCTGCTTTAAGTCATACGAACTCAAAGACAAGCGACTGTAGCCTATTAGAGTGGACATCTATCTGGCTTCCTCATCTTTCTTATTAGAGGGCTAGGTTCGAATCCTGGTTTATGCATGTACCTATGATTGAAGATAAAAAATATTTTTTATTTACGTAGGTATTTTACAGTCCCTAAAGGTGAGGGCAAACATCATGATATTCCTTGAGGTAGGTAAAAGCCAAAGCCTGAATACGGTGATACGGTTCACTACCTACCACCTTGAGTGGTGTCTATCTCGTAAAACGCAAAATTTGAAATTTTGGAGACGGTCACTCAAACCTCTAACTACTTCGCCACAATAAAAAGGTAGAATGTAGACATAAGTCGTGAAGCGTTGGAACTGAAAGGCTCATAGAAGTTAAAGATAAAGAAAATTGTCTAACATCTGTCACTGACAACTAAACTAACAACTATTTCTTTCTTCTATTCTCTTATACAAGTTCTTATTGCTTCCCAAGTTGTTGTCTATAGGCTATAGAGCTATTTTTCCATAAAAGCCTCTCGTATTTACGTACGTGCCGTGGAAGGGGTAATGGTTGCGTGGAGCACCGCCGCGGGCCCGGAAGCGCAGAATTGAGATACTCGCTCCACGGCCGGACTGAGTACAGGCGCTGGCGTACTGTTATGGAGTGATATAACACATAGAGTGATATAACACTTTTTTCGATTAAGCGCGCGTTAGCCTCTTGATGACTCTGGTCGGTAAAAAAAAAGAAAACATTTTGCTGACAAGGCGTTGTCGTTTACTTTATTGGTATCACTCAGTTCTCTTCCAACCAGCAAATGGTTAAGACGGTTCGCTAATAATACTATCCATTGTATTTCGGCTTAGGGAATAAAAAATTGCATTTTTTAAAAAAGGCCTTTTATTTCGTCCACACAACAGTACGTATACTGAGTGAAGACCAGTAGAATATGCAGTAAGATATAAAGAAAGAAAGAAAAACATTAGTACTTAAGGGACATAAAAGCTGTAGTTAAAAATGACATCGATATATTTTTATTAAATTTTATTATCAATGGAATGTACTAGTAATGGAGATTGATAGAATAACTACCTCTGTAGTATCTTTATCAATCTGGGATGTTATAACTAGTGTAATTTATAGTTTCTAGTCCAAGACAACATCACATTCTTATTCTTAAGAAATACCTGAAAGTTATAACGATTGTGTTTGATAGGTAATTGTCGAATTCAATTCCATGTTTTATATTTCTTTTAACGAATAAAAATTATATTATTTTACTAATACTTAAAATATTAATGCCAGTACAGCCATGCAGGTGTATGTTGAGATACTATCTCTATCTGAAGTTCCTTTCCCCATTGAGAACAAAGTACGTGATTCCAAGTACGTTTTAAATGGTTTGAAACGATAATTTTATTTTCTAACAATTCAAATACTTGTAAATTAGCGAAGGTTTATATTTATGACAACGATGTTTCTCTACGTGACTGATATTATTCCCATATATATATATATATATATATTGTATATTTTTATATATAACCTTTTGCAATATCAAGTACCTACTCATTAATATGATTCAAATAAAAATGTTTTGTCTATAAACAGTGAATAAATGTTATTTAATTAGTTCTATCTTTCTTATATATTATATTCAACATACTCTTATACACCTTGCCATCCCCTGTACAGGCTCCGTACGAATGGCAACAAGCGCGTAATCGCAGAAGCGAAGACACAGCATCCTGTTTTTTATTTTACGATCACTGTGATGCAGTTTTTGCCCTATGATTCATTTGCGGACGCTACCGTGGAATTAGACGCTAGATAAAAGGTGGCTTCTGTGCAATCAGAGATGAGATACGATGTATTAGCTCTGGTATGCGAGGTTGGTTGGTGAAATGATTTTGTTTCTGGAACGATTATATAGCTTTGAGTTGAGTGGTGTTTGGATATTCAAAGCTTTTTTTAGATTATATAATTGAAAAGAGACAAAAGAGATAGGTAATATTATTTAAGCTGGAAGACATTTTAGGTAGGAACAAATTTTGTCTAATGCAAATAGATGAAAAAGCTTTCAATGTAAGCCATTGGTATTATTTTACAGCCTTAACTTTTTGTATAATTATCTTATATTAATATAATATAGTCAAAAAGTATTTTAGTTTTATCAAGACTGCTGACATTGAATAGGTTAGTGCGAATGGGATTTCGTAACATGTTTTTCTAAAGTAGGCTGTAGTTTAACACTATTGATTTCAATTGAATAGTTTTAATCTAATTCAGATATTACGTAAACTATCTTAGAGTTACGAATGATAAATGTTAACACATCGCCTAGTTATTGAATACAACTTTGCGCGTATGTTACATATATACTTTTCATTTTTATTTTACAAGTTAGTTGAGTCAAAAATATTAGAATATCTATATATAGAACTAAAACCTCTCTCTACAAACAGTGTCAAGAGATTTCTTACGATACACTAACTATACATATATTGCTACAACATACTGAAATTCGTCACAACCACTCTATCACTACTACCTAAGACCTTCTAAACTAAATACGAATACAATAATAAAAACAATACTTTAAACCAAACTCCACCAGCCTTCAATACACATACATAAAGCCAAGCACACTCTACCTATGTCCATTGTCTATGGAACAGCGGAAGCAAAACAACGCCTCCAAAAGAGTGTGGTGGACAATACGCGATCTGTGATCTATGGTTAGTCAGGCTTTGATTGTAAAGCCTTCGTACGGCGCGGGGCCGGCCTTTGTAGCTCCGCCCAATCAAAGCTCCGCCTTTTTAGAATAAGGGGACGCTATTCTGTTAAGTTGAATTTGTGAGATTGATTCTGTGGATTTTTGGATGGTATAGGAAGTGTTCTGTAAGGGATTAAGTGAGATTGAGTTGTTATTATTTTGGTTGTGATAGAGAGTTTAGATGTGATTTTATGTGTATTTTTTAATAAATGTTTTATTGGTATATATGTTTAAATTTATAGTTACGGAAATAAATGTCTTATAAATAAAAGTTGATTAAATGTTTTTCGTCTGTATGATGCATATACAGTTTCAAATCAAATTAAGAAGTAAAGATTAGATATTTATTTAAGTCTATACAATCTAATTCTAAAAATAATGTTACATATGTCATAAAAAGTTAATTATATTATTCAGCATATCTTTATTTTCTTGCCTAGCGAGAGTTTTCATATTTGTTTTAAAAGTCATAAATTAATACATAGTTCATTTACATCCCTCTTAATACATATATGTACATTCATGTCCCTCAATCCTTTTCGGGGAACTTCGGAGTTATAATAACCTTCCTCGAATGCTTTTGAATGATGGCATCAATATTAAACATTGGTGTCTAGTTACTAGCTCTTCGTTCTAATAAATTCCATTAAATCCTATGCCCTTAGAAATAAAAAATAAGTAACAAAACTTCATCACACTGTCACTAAAGAAGAACAGTATAGTTATTATATTTTTATCGAAAAATAATATTTTTAGTAGATCTCTTAGGACTTACGTACATCTTTTTGCTTTTAGTTACAACAAATTCATAGACGTAAAATAATTCGAGTGCGAGAATAGGGCACTAGTAAAAGAATTTGAAAAATTAAATCGTTTCAAATACAAGCTGCGAACGGCATTGAACAATATGTTTGGAAATTATCATTTATTTTGTAATCTGCAAACACTCATGCCTAACAGCCATTATTATCTATGTATGAAAATGTTCTCGGGAAATGAATACAGGCAGGTTTCAATAAACCAATTGATGAGTGTAGCCATCATTTATTTGAAAGTTAATATATGTACTTTATAATGCATATATACGATTTCTTTGATATTTACTCAAACATTACAGTCAGTGATCCAAGTAAAACATGACAAAGCGTCAACAATTATTCATGATCGATTAGGTTTAACAAAAATTACTAAAAGTTTCACATGCTTTCTTAAAGCAATTGTGATATAAGAAAATATGATAATATACGAATAAGATAAGATATATAGTTATCTTTCCCCTTTTGTGTTGTAAAACACAGACATGAAAGAGGGTTAGATATTATACATATTTTTACTTAAGAGGAATGAATAGAAAACACTATATTATCCATAATTACTTTCTCATAAACACACTTGTATAAGGAGTTCAAATGAAACGATACTCATTTCATTCCATACGTTATTTTGCGGTTGAAGGCAGGTGGATTGGAGAAAACCTATTAAGTTTTACATAAAGAAACCTATGCCATTGGGTAAAGGTTCATTTTTGTAAAGCAGAGTTGATGAGGTATACCCTGATACTAAAACGACATGTGCTCAGTAAGACACGTTTTTTAATTTAAATAAAGTACACAACGTAAAATTTCTTTGTTTGATTTTAGTGTTCAAAGATAAGGGAAAGGTAACAGGTACTTAATAATTGAAGTTTTAACAAAAAAAAAAGAATGTATTATGTTACGCTAATATATTTGTAATGTTTGATGGTATGATATAAAATACAAATACATTAAAATGGGGTGGCAAAGTTAGTTTTAAGCGATAATGCTACGAAATGCTTTAAAAAACACGAGAATGAGTCGTCGAAATCATTGATGAATGATTAAAACTCATTAGAAATATAAGATATTTTCAAACAAATAATGCCAACGTTTGATAACACTACAGGCCTCTCGTAAGACTTTTCAAAGAACTAATTTAAAGCAAATGAATATTAAATAAAAAAATCTACAAAAACTTTTGTAAATATATCCTAATTTAAATTACCAAAACCTTTCGATATTCGTTACCGAAACCTTAGAACATGCTATACTTGTACCTATACGATATAAAAATCAATAATAATAAATAATCTAATCTTTATGTAAATTTCTTCATTATTCAACGATGCTCCTAAAACCTCATCCCATAATCATAAGTCAATCCTAGAAGAATCCGACAGGTGTTTCTCTAGCCTCGCAAAGGCAGACGCGCGAACGCCAGCATAGCCTTCTCGCGTCTGAGGCGGCGTTAAGGGAGGGGCGCCGAGAACATCTTGCAAACATAGCCTGAACTTGCTCCTTGACGCTTACTACCTTCGAATAAGGTTAAATATCGCGTGGCCTGGTGCTACAGTTAAAGTTGCAAGAGCCGTACTCCTCTCCTTTTTATCGCGGCGTTAAAAAATGAACTGTAAACGCGATCACGGCTAAGGTCAATGCTAGCCTTCCTTCAGTGCGGACTGAGAGAGGATCGCGCGCGCATCCCGTCTTGTAAGGCACCTGATATTGTACCGGGCCATACTGGCACTCGCGGACCCTTATCACTACTACGAGAATATTTTCTTTATTAATTTCTTTTGAGCTCAGCTTTGAGATAAGCGTTCTGGATTATTAATTCCATAGTTTAACGGACTAATTAAAAAAAAAAACAAGAGAAACAATACAGCTCCGGCGAGCAGATCGATCACTCTCGTGCGAGTGGACTCGAAATATCGTCTCGTGTGACATCTTGTCGAGATAATCGGGGTGACGTCGCCGATCTTCGGTTGTTCATTAAGCGCAGTGATGGACGAGTGCAGCCCACAGACTCATTATATCATGTTAACTCCGAATCTGTGGGTGTATCTTTTTTGACCATACCGCCAGAAATTTTGACAGTGACATTTGTGTTTTTTTATTGACGATAAGACTATGGAAACTCTTGTGTTGATCCCGCAAGAGCTCAGCCTGGCTTTGCGGCCAGGTGGGGCCCGGGGCAGGGAGGCTTCTGTCAGCGTCTGGTCCTCCATGGAGATCCCCAGGGGAACCATGCTGTACCCGTTCCAGGGGACGATCAGGATCGACAAGCTGCATGTCTACTCCTATGTGCCAGACCATGATGTAAGTACAGCTTACAAGTTATATTTTTATGCTTCTTAAATCTAGTATGTGAATAAGGAAAGAATCAAGGAAGTTAATTGGTAAATTAATTATGAGTATTTGTATTTGCGGTATTACCATCAAAATATTACACTAAGAGGATTAATTTTATAGAATTTTATTCATTAGCATACCATGATTAAAAAACTAAAGACAAGGCCATATGTGGTAAGTGCATAAAAAGTAAATGCCACTTAAATATTTTAAGTTTCAGATTTTGAATCAATAAAAAAAGATACCTAAATCCTGTAATATGTGAAATATAAATTTGTTACAATACTTGTACTGGATATATATTTTTTCTGAAATTCAGTATGTAGTAAATTAATTAGATTAACAAATGAGGTAATAAAACCTTGTAAAGTTACGCAATTTTATTGATGTTTGATAGGCAAATGGTAATTTTTACTTCACAAAAAACGAGTTTAGTATAGAATAACGTGTTCTGTGTATGTAAATTATAATGCGAAATACGAAATTGATGTATGTGGATCAAGTAATTTACAATGATTACGTAATAAATATAAATCTTATATATGTTTCAAAATATACAGGGTCTTTAGATCGCAATGGACAAAATATATTAATTGAAACTTTAAGCTTAACTAATGGCATTTGAAAATTAATTTAAAGTTTGTAAAATTAATCAAACATTATTAAATTTTACGTCTACTACATTGTGTTACTCTTAAAGTACTTTATAAAAGTATATACAAATAGTATTCATAAATATGATATAAAAAAGTTACAAAAATTCTACGATTGAATCGATGGCTAATTCATAAAACCCAAACATACCTAACACCTGTAGCTGTTTCAAATTAGATAATATTTTTCATTCATCATCTTTGCTACAAAAATAAAACAGTAGGTAAATACATATTTTTCTTCAAAGACGGAATTTCATATTAGGCTTGCTATTAGTGAGCGTTGAAGTCTTCAGTATTGGCATTGCAACACGCCTTCTGCATACACGGAAGAAAATATTACATTGAGATTTCCTTCTCTATTTTTAGATGTGTCGCTTCGTAAAAGAAGTAATTATGGCGATCTATTTTTAATATAATGTTTTTTTACGTAATTATTTATTTCATCAAAAATAAACTTATATAAGACTTTTTTATTTTAATTATTCAACAATTTTTTAATTAAATCTCATGTACCATTACGGTACATTTTAAAATAAATATTAAAGTTATTTACATAAATATTATTTTTCAAGCAACTTCAATTAATAAAATCAAAAATCCTAAAGCCCTTAATTAATATTCCTTGTCAATTGAACATATTGTTCTGGTTCAGTAAATATTTTTATTCTACTTACTTGATTCTAGTACTTAGCTTCCGCACCTTAATACAAAACTACATACGGGTTTGTAGCAGCTAACAGTTATTCTAAATCACACCCTTCCTAATGGCAAGGCAATTGGATATCGGTCTAATTCCAACTCGATCGCGTTCCAATGCAAACATTTGTGGTCGATCGGACGTGGCACTTATTATTGAAAAACCAACACTCACGTCCCATGAAGTGGTTTAAGATCCGGATCGATTCAATCGATACGCTGGCTGTAATCACTCGGATTGGCCTGAGCGGATTTGCGTATCCTTGTCTAAGATGTTTTAAATAAAAAAAAATTTTGCGCTTGTATATTTATCTCAATATAATATTTAACGACTTTTATCACTTTTATAGCATATAAGGGTTCATCACCGTGATTGCTTAATAGTTTATTTTATTATAGCAATCTCAAACCAATTTTTTGCCTTATAGTTATTCAAAACTTAATAGTTGGTGTTTCATATCGCCGTGTCTAGGCGTTATCTGTTACCTTTCACCATATAGTCATCAGGTTGGAGACTAATGAAAGAATGACTCCGTACTTGTAACGACTGTAGTTTTTCCAGATTTGCTTGTCTTTTTGTTATACATATGAAAGAGAAACTTGGTTAGATACAGAACTATAGCTTCATTGTTAATTTCTGCTGTAAATTTAATATATTTATAAGTGCTCATGCTAATACCAAAGAATCTAGTTACTTAATACTTGAAATATCTTTGTTAATAACACAAAGAATGGAATGCTAGTTTGACGTGTGTAATCAACAGATAAGTTTTTAGGATCGCTAAAGGAATTACATACGTAATTTAGGTTAACAAAAACTAATAAGACAGGTAATAAAAAGCCACCCTTCTTAATGAATCTTCTATCTACGCTACATATTTTATTAGATACAAGTAACTTTGGATATGAGAACAAATATTCATTTTAAATTTTTATATATATATACACGTTCTTGTTTATTTGTAATCACTATAGTTTATCGTACTGAACCAAATAAGTCACTCTTTTTATAACTATATGTGGAATGTTGTAGTCACTCTTAACAATTAAGTTTGCATCCTGCGTCTAAATAAATGCGATAAACAAATGATAATATAATAAAATAATGATAAATGAATGATATTAGCTTGTATTACAATATTTACGAGAACCAACATGTTTATAGCACCCCTAATTTTCTGCTTGAATGCCATTTGAATCAGAAACACCAATAAGCGAGTGAAGAAGCAAAAACTAGGAGTCTAGACCGCAATGTTATTTGGCGTGTGTCTGCCATAATTTCCGCTTATAAGGGTGCTTGGGCCCAGGAAGTTGGTAACTGCTTAATGTAGGCTTTGATTGGTTGTAAAATAGGTCAGCTTAGGAATGCTATGGTTGAAAATATGAAGGTGCGGTGACAGTGTGTTGAATTTTGTATTTATGTTATTAACTTAAATTTACTTACACACATACATGCATCACATCCGATTCCCTGTAGAGGGGAAGGCAGAGATCACGAATCCCCACCTATCATAATCCTGACTAGGTTATTGTATGAGGATGTGTATGAGTGACTTAAATTTGTTTTGGGTTTAATAAATGCTTAAAACTACGTGTAAATTATCAATCGTTATGTTAAATTAGGTTGAAAGAACAATTTACTTAAAATGTGAATTCCAGTGATAGTAAATTAAACTTATTCTTTCAAACAAATCTAAGCCAATGTTGTGAGTAAATGAAACATATAATAAATCCTCTCAATAGTCGAGCTTGAAAGTTCTTATGAGCTATCAATAAGTATGGATCGATTGACATATCAAAATATGTGTATCGCTCCGTCTGCGTCAGTAGAGACATCAATTAAAAAGTTTATTTTTTCTTAATATCTCGCTCTGAAACCTCTTTGATCCGAGTGACAGAATTAGCATGTCAAGATCCGCCCACGGTTGGCTTAAAACCTTCGTTCGTAGTCCAAAGTGACAAGATATTAATGTTGAATAAAGAATTGAATTGAAATGGTGTGTGATTGATTTGGAAATTCAATTTGTTGGAATAGTTTTAATGAAATAGATATGCGTAATATGAAGTCATTTGAAAAATGTTTTAGTTATTGGATAATAAGTTTCCTTTTTAGGTAAAAGTTAGTTCTATTTGGGTAATCTTCTGTTATATTGTATATTCTAACAAAACAGGTAATGTGTATATGTATGTCTATTACACATTTAAAACTTAACTGACACTTTAAATTTTCTTTCACACATTTTACACGAAAGCATTTATAACTGCTCAAATATAGGAACTTATAAATCAATATGACATTTGCAATTCCCACCTTTTCTTATTTAAACATAACTCCCAGAACAATTAAAACCTCGTCTCAACTGGATGCAGTCGCCCTCTATTATCCGTCATAAAAAACATCTCAAACAAAAACAAACATGGTCCAATTTAAGCCCGGCTCTCCACTAGCCATAAAGAATCAGTAATGTTAATTGGCATATTAAGCTGACAAGCATGGTGGAACTAAGCCTTTATTGACGGCTGATCGATTAAGAAGACGGGGATTTCACGGCAGGCACCTTGTGGTAAAACGTGTGCTCGAAAACTTTATTAAATAATGTTTTAAATAGGTCTCGAGACTATGATATTGATTTTTTATTATTTTAATGTGACCTACAGTTTTCTTAGATATCATAACTTTTTTCATTAAATTGTTTTAAACTTAGTTGTAGTATGCGAACATAAGCGTAATTTTAACATTGTAATTATATACATTTTATAACTTTAACAATTAGCCGGATAACAATGGTTCCTGCATTCATTCATATATAGTTGTTGTACATTTAAAGATAATATTTAATCATAACATACCGTAAGCGTATCGTATCATCAAACACACTACATGTTAGAATTATTTCTAACAGCATACCATAGCCAAATGTATTTAGTAATTAAAGAAAATTTCATAAACGCATTATAAATCACAATTTTACTTGACCAATATGTACCTAAAATATAACAACTTTTAATTAAAATTACCCAACCATCACATATCCATTTCACTGCATACATAACAAATTAGTTGTCAATACTCCATTCATTATCGCCGTCAACCCATGTCGTTTGAATTCTTGAGCACTGTTCACCCATTTAGAGACAACCGGAAGTGGTAATTTTAAAATGGACCCATCCGTTGTAAATTTTCCGATGTGTTACGTTGGAAATGTTATTGAATAATTGACGCTTTCACTTCAAAACGCTTACGTTCTAATGTGGGCATATAGAGCTTTTGATACGAACGAGTTTTGTGCTAGCAAGGAATGCAAAGGAATGTTAACTAGCTGCCGTTCTTCCCGGCATATCGTAGGAGGCGACTATAGGATTAGGGGTAAATGGAAACTCATCAATCGTCCATTATGACATATTCATGCTAAAAAGTGACCTAGGAATATTATTTCTCCGATGTTCTGTCCACCCTGAAAGGGATTAAAGGACGTGAATGTATATGTATGTATATTTAAACGAAGGTTTTGCGCATTGGTTTACCACGATGGTGTTAAATATGGTTGCTAAAGTATATAGAATGGCGAATCGCTTCAGTTTACGTATAAGTGGAAATAGAGTATTAAAAACATACGTACAAAACAATGTTTTACAAACATATACACATATTATGTCACATTCTATCCTTTCTTTCGTGAATTATAGATGTGAGATTACAAACATTAATATAATTATAGTCTAATAAGGTAATGTAAAGAATAGAAAATCATGCAAAGAAAGGTTTTATACATGTGAGTGAATTTGTCAAGATCATTCGAGGTCGCTATCAAAAGTCTGCATATTCAGTGAAGATGTAGACCCGTGAACATAAATAATTTAGTACCAATATATTCATAGAGAATAAAATATGGGGGTAATGTTATTTTCTATAGAGTAGCGTCGGTACCATACAAAAGGAGTTCCGTTGGCGCGGTCGAACTCTTTTGTCGGGACAAAGGAGGTTAATTTCAAAAGTTTCTTGTTTTGACATCTGCCATTTGTTATGGCGCTAGAGTACCCGCCACATAAGGTGGCAGTAGCCAAACTTGGAACTAAATTTGACGTTTCCGCCATTGCGTGTTTATTTTGTATGAAAGGTAAATTTAGTATTACCAGCGTTGTGTTTTTTGCCCACTCTTTGTAATTTTTATGTTTGTTAAGGGTGATTATAATAAATTGATTTCTGGAGTTTCTTGTTAGTTCTTCTCCAAGGGTATCCGCTGAACTTCTTCTTCTCAATCGTTACGCTCTTATCAGAGCGGTCGTGGTCTTCATGACGTGGCATCTTGAGCAGCCGAAATGGTTGGTGAACTAACCTCGGTAAAAATATGTAAAGACAATGCTCAGTGCCATGTTTGAAATAGTTTTTTTACATACATACATACACATCACGCCTGATTCCCTGTAGAGGGGTAGGCAGAGATCACGGATCCCCATTTGTCCCGATCCTGACAGACCACTTTCGCTTCATTGACATTCATACATTCTCTAATACACTTTCGGCGGTTATAGGTACTCCTAACGTCACCTTTTTTCAATATAGCGTCTATCTGACTGTTACATATTATATGTCTTATTAGGCCGGCCCCTACGTAACCGCCCTTCCACTTCACTCATATATATTCCTTTTGTCAATATATAGTTTTTTTAATTTGTACTTAGATCATAAAATAACTTTCAAAGAGAGCTTATGATAGGGCCTATTTTGAATAAAAATATTTTGACTTTTGACTTTGGTATATTAATTTGTTTTATTTGAGTTTATAGCTCTGCAACCAAAGATCGTTACAAATGAAACCTCAATATAATGTATCGAGCCGTATGGCACAGTGAGTGCTAGTTTTGGCGTGTTTACTGGCAACACTGGATTACGCGACTGTGGCGACGCCTCCAACTGCCACCTTATGTGGCGGGTACTCTACCTATTTTCGATACTATTCTTCTGTATTACTGATGATATGATATACTGCTTAACTTTTAAATTTTGTTATAAATTAGCAAGGGAATTGTACATAGATTATCAGTGTATTATTGTTCAATGGGATTAAAAAAGTATGAATGAAATATTTTCCTGAAATTTCATGATCATAAACATATATGTTGATTAGCAGGCTGGTGTTCGAATTATTACACTTCAGAACTTTTAATCTGAACATGGATGCCATGGTTCTATTACTAAATTAGCGAACTTAATGCATATACCAGTATTATAGTAATATTATGTATCATTCACAACATAATCTTACAATCCTACCTCCGTATCAACGCTCCATGGTAAGACTAATAGACTTAATACTCGGTAGAATCGTACCATTAATATTTTCGTAAAGAGATACTGCCTGGTCACTAAACAGTTATTAAGCGTCAGTGTAACGCCAAACAATACTTTAATTACTAGTTGTTCACTAATTACATTCTCATAGTACGTAGCAGGTGTATGTAAATGTTTAACTGTATTTTCATTTCACATGCTTACATTATACATCGAGAAGTTTACAAATTTTATTTATATGAGAAAATGCGTAATAGGTAAAATATAATATAATATGTTTCGGTACTAAGGTGACATTAGTATTTCTTAGAGCCACCGAATATGTATGCATCTGAGTATGAATTGTCACGAAGTGAAAGTAAAGCACTGTCAGGATCGAGAAAAATAGGGATTTGTTATATCTACATAGCTTTCTTTAGGGAAACGTGTGTAATATGGGGACATACAAATATAGTGCAGTAATCAGTAATAAAGACACTGGTATTGTATTTAGGTACATATTACTTACAGCATCAAGTGTGGTCCATAATGGACAATGCCAGCGCAGTTAGTTCGAGCCCACTTGATCTGTGAAAATGAAGAGCAACAAACTCTGTGAATTTTCCAAGTTCACTGTCCACAAACAATGCGTGGAAAAAAGTAAAATGACGCAACTGGGTTCACGTATTCTATTGCACTGTGGGTAAACTTTTTTAATTACTGGATAAAATTCAGCTTTCACTTTTATGTTGCGAACAATGAGAGCTTATGAAGTGCGGATATTGTCTTAGTTATGCTCGTTTTTTGCTGTTTATATGACGTTTATGGCATCAGATGACTTTTTGCTGTGTAATTTGTATTGTCTACGTGAGATAGCGTACGCACGCTTCGGTCAGGCAATGAACCTGTGAACACTCCAATTGTGCTACGCGAAATGGTACTCGGTAATTTCGAGTGAGACGGAACTGTTATATTATTGTATAACTTATTATGTACTAAAATATGTAATATGTATGTATGTTAAGTATAAAAATCTTAGAATAGTTAATTGAAATATACTTAGATAACACTTTTTAATGTTTTTTAAATCCTTTACTTGAATGAAAGCTGTCATTAGGCTAGCTTAAATAAGTAAATAGTGATTTTACCCCGAACCGGAAAAAGGAAAGCATAGCAATAAACACAAACAAATGTATGTAGTTTGCGACTTAAAGAGATAGCACTCAAAGTAAAACTTATTGCTTTTTCTCATCACAAAGAGCTATTTTCCCGATCCCTTTAGCACTTTCGCTGGCAACTCCGGCCAATGCATAAATAAGTCAGTGGCTGATGAACTAGCTGCCATTATTCATATACTTTTTGTCCTTGCCAAGCCTCGGGCTGTCCCACTGTGCAGATGTATTGCCAGCATCCTGTTTATGGGAATATCGCCCACGTAAATCTTTTTGCGCTGATTAAAAATGCACTTTGGATTCAATAGGTACAGGATTCATTACCGTTTTTGCGATTCGGTGTGAGTTTTTCTTTTAATTTAAGCGTATAAAGTCAACCATGAAAATTCTAAGTGGCATGCTACATAATTGCTTATAAGTTACTGATTTTAAATAACTATTATTTATATACATGTTGAAATCTCTGAAATGTATACAATATAATTGTGTATGCTAATATAAATATTATACAGATATGAAACACGATCTTTAAAATAATTTATAACAGCTATTTAGCATCTAAATTACGTCAATTTCACCAAAATGAAACGAAAAATTATTTTTTCCTTAAATTCTATAAAAAACTTATCAGTATTCATTACAAGAACCACACCGAAGGGGCATATTAAAAATCAATCACATTCCGAAGTTATGCTATACAGAAGCAATCGTTGCTTCCTTTAATCATCGCACTGTGTGTTTATGCGTCATAAAACTGAAGATTCATTAAACTAACCCGTGCTGAGGTGAGCTCTTAGAGCAAATAAAATTATAATGCTAACACCCTTATTGCTAACGGAATAAGGAGGTTTTTGCCTGGCAAAAAGATGTGGTGGGATGCAATGAATAGGAATCCAGTTTATCTAGATGTTTCCTCTTAAAATTTAGTGATTTTCTGGAAACCGCTCGTTTGGTCTTTGATTGTTCATTTGGAGGAATTGTTTTGCTACTCATTGGAGAATTGATTAGTGTAGTTTCATCAGCATTTTAGATGTTTATTTTTATATGTGGCTTTTAGAATCATTTTACATGTTTGTTTTTATATGAAGCTATATAAAATGATGAATAAATTAAGTGTTTTTTGACTACGAGCTAGGCCTATAGAAGGAAGAACAGACAGACAGAATTGATTCAGACAATTGCGTAAAATGTTTGAAAATCTGTCATTTTATCAACCAAGAGTGCAGAAAATGGCGTATTAATATAAAAAGAATAAAATGTTGTCTTTATCTATAGCATTCCTTGACCGCCTGTAATAAAATACAACACGTCGCAATAGCCAACTAGACACGTATTAAGTCGTACATTTCAACAATTGGTATAAATTGCAATATTTAGGTATGCATGAGAAACATCTTGCAGCCACATAAGGCTTTCTTAGGAGCCTTGTAAAGAATATTTGTGACCTAAATAAACCAGTCCCGCATTTCCATAACACAATGAGGGGTGACATGTTTACGTTGGCGTGAGCGAAGCCGGGAGCGGGGCTAGTGTAGCATTGCGATTTGTTTAAGGAAATGGATGGAGTTATGCTGTTAGGCTATCAAGATGGGATATTGGTTGGTTCGTAAATGAAGTAAGGAAGAGAAAAGTTAGGTGAATTAACTAGTATGTTAGAGGAAGTAGTATTAAGAAGTATAAATATTTTAAATGTTTTGTATTTCGATATAATATTTAAGTAGTTTGCAGTCATATTGTTATAATATCTAAAATAATGAATGTTCAGTACAAAATGTAACATATCTGGATTTTGTCATTAAATTTTTATGTCAATTTTACGTTATAAGCATTCTTAATTAAGAACATATAAGCTGATATCCAACTAGAAATATTTACACTCAACACTGTACATTGAACAACAGATTCACTTACAAAGTATTCAGTGGTTCCATAAGTACGTAAATAACAGTTAAGCATAACACTATCCACGCAGCTCGTAAAGAAGAATGAAGCAAAGCGGTTCTATCTATTCAAATCTTTGCATATCCTATCGACATGCCGTGATACGTTTATTAGCTTTGCTAGAGTGCTTATCGGTTTGGGGAAATAGGAGACAGTTAAAATGTTAAGTTTAATTTTATTAGAATTTAAGGAAATAATAACAAAATAAATTAAGAAGGTATTATAGACATTGCAGTAAGTTAAGTTAACTTTGCAGTAATATTTGTTTTTAGTTATTTATTTCACCAGAAGCTGCGTATTAAATTGAAACCTAATCTTTAATTCTTGGCATTAATAATGTTATTCATGCAAGGTTATGCATTAGAGACGATACAACGCTAATTTAACAACATAAATTCGAAAGCAAACCAGCAAATATCTCTTGTAAATTATTGAATAGTAATCAACTAGAAAATGAAGCTTTGTTAATGTGACTTTGAAAAGCATGAAATGCCTTTTGCATATAGGCAAGCGCTTGAGTCCGTGTAAAATCGGCATAGGCATAAACTTTAAGGTTAATTACTATTGCTGGGATTGAGTGCTGGTGGGATCAGAAAACTTTATTATCTAAATAATAGTCTAGGCTGATTAAGTCTGAATCATAATAAACGAAATAATTACTATTTACTTTTATTTAACTCTGTACTGTAGTGAATATAGTTGATTAAAAATGCGAATTATATATTATTTGGTTGAAGTAAATATTAATTTTGTAATATTCCCATTTATTATCCAAATGCAGAACAGGTTATATTACGAAATAATTGTTTTATTATAATATTAAAATAAAAACTTTAGAAACGATTTATTTATAAATAATATTTACAAATTTTCGCAAATATTTTACTCTGATTGTCACCCTACAAGCTGCGAGGCATTAGAAGTGGATCGCTTGCTACATTTCATAGTTTCACGTCCTTTAACATAAAACCAATAACTTGATATTTATTTAATTCAGTCCGACTTTGAGGAAAACTGATAAATGTTACAGGAATGCTAATTTCCTACACGTTTTAGTCAAGCCTTATTATTATAACTTACTAGATATTTTACATTGTAAACTAACTGTAACTTTATGTTATAATACCTTTGGTAATACTGAATAGTCAGGAACTAAAGTGGGTGAGATCTAACAGGTTATAAAAGCTTAATATAGAGTTTAAGTAAGTTTAATGAGTTTATGATTTATTTATTTATGCCTCTATTTATGTTCACTACAAAAACTTCGGCAAAGGATTTATAAAATGTACTACTTTGACCACATATTTTTATTCTTTGTTCAAATCACAAAACGAACAAAACCGTGCTCATATTAAGAAATTTCGTGCACGGAACATATCATTTACAATTAATTAAATAACGAAAAGCCATTGATTCGGAAGATCGATGTGTCCCGATGTGATCTCGATATTCGATTACCGATTCGAATACGCGTATTATTTGATAGTGTATAGGACGGCGGTATGCCTTTCTAGTTGGGGACAATGATTGAAATTAATATTTAGTTGTCACTAACCATAACCTTATCGGGCCAAAGCATATGTATTGTGTTGTCAGGTTTGTATTGAGATGAAATTTTATTTAAAAGAGCTGTTATTAGTTTTATCTAGAGTTGTCTCTTTGAAGATGTATGTCCTCGTAGATATTGGTGGTTTTGATATGCATATCTATGCTTTGTCTACACGCTGTCTGGGTCGTGGACTAGATATGTATGATTATCTGTGTCTTGATATTGTTATATATGTATGACTAATGTTGAAACAAATAAGTTTTGTACAGTATAATTTAAGCAAACTGTACTTGTAATTCATAAGACTGGTTATTTCTTTGACAGATATACGAGTATCCTCAAAAAAAATATACAAATTGTGACAGAAGAAAATCAATTCTTTTATTCGTCGCTGACTAATAATTCCTTCATCAATTTACAATAAAATTAGCTTGGGCTTATCAATAAGATTACCATCTACAACTGCCAAACACATGCTCGTTCTAACGGAGCATCGAACGATTAATCAAAAGAAATGTTCATAATTAATCGATTCTCATATATATCGATAGTTTTTAGTAATCGCACGAGCACAATCGATACCGCATCGAGTGAGAGTGAGAAACATCATTAGAACGTCTTTGTTGTAAACAAAAAGTGTGATAATTAAAAAGCCAGTAGGTGCAGCTATTTGTCGGAATTTATTGAATGAAACAATTCATTAATTTTCTTGTTAGAAACTTTTGTTAAGTGTCTTTGAGTGTGCGCTTCAAAGGTGGTGTACCGGCGATCCTGCTTCCTTATTCAACCCGTTTCGATCATAAATATATATGTACATATATGATACGCACGTATACGATACGGGTTTACACACGTATTAAGGATTGATTGGTGGTCAGGTTAGGTTAGTATCATACAATTTTATTTACTATATGAGTCCGACTTATATGAGTGACTTAAAATATTCATGATTATCGTGTAAATTTCTAGACGGTGAATCTATAGCGAGGAGCTTAAGGCTTCTTAGTGGTATTTCTTCAATAAAATTTTACAACCTTGGTCGTGACGTCTGCACTGTCTGTAGCTACTTTACTAATCGCAACAGTATTGCACGTTGGTAAACAATAAGAACAACACTTGTTCTTGGCTTGTGGCTGAGTTAAGTTACATGGTGCATTGCATTCCAGGAAAAGAATAACATTTAATTGGACTAGATGAACCTTATATAACCGTAACAGATTAAAACACATTAATCACACAACACATTACGATTAGTAAATTATAATTTAAGACGTAATATTGGCTTAGAAAATATTTGACTCACTTCCTGTCAATCATAATGCTAGGCAAAACATTAGGCTTCCTATGGTAATTACTTATTTTATTAATTAATAATAACATATCGGTAAATAAAAAAACTGATACATTACAATGAATTAATCAAGTTATATTGCCCAATCATTTTAGCTACGTCATAATTATCTAAAGGTCATTTCTTTAACCCTTTGTATATTAACGAAAAATTACCTTATATATGAGACTTAGTAAATAAAATACCTAAGCATCCTATCTTCCCGTTCATAATCTTTGCCTGTGGTGAAATATGAGTGAGGCTGCTGCGGCTTGCTCGCTTGGCAGACGCACTTGCGAGTAGCCATCGGGTTCGATTACAGGATTATCGATATCGACAAGTTGTGTTGTTCATCGTGACACTTCGTATGGAGGAATGTAGGGTTCATTTGTTTGGGTAAAGAATATTATAAGTACGAGTCTAAGTATAAAAGGCTTTGATAGTCATTCGTTAAATTTCGTCTGCTAATATGTTTCGATGACACGCCTCATTTTTACATAGCATAAGATTTTAGGTTTCCTGCTGCATTGATCTATTTATCTTTATTAAATTTGATCTTTAATAATGTACAATTATAGTTTACAATTTAAGCCTCAAATCTTACTATGGTTGCCTTTTTCTATAACACTTTTTTTTGCGAGACAGCAACGTTTGCACCACTTTTAAAACAGATTAGTTAAGCAAAGCATAAACACCGAAATAATCCTTGACATTCAACTTATAAATCTCATCCATTTGCCTTGAGAGCTCGGCCAATAACCTAGACATCGAGTATGTACCAGTAAATACTGAGCATTAATTAAGCGCACAGATCAAAGGCATTAAGAAATCTAGATCTAGACTAATGAATGATTTTACCGCAATAGGTATTTTGAATGAAATAGTAAAACCTGGTTCATTAATATCTGTGCTCAGTAGATGAGGTGTCGAGTTAATTAATTTTTATGAATTTAGATAAACTTTTATTAAGTGATTTCATTTTAGAGCAACTAGAACTAATGAATTTACGAGTAGCATCATCGAATGTCGTAAGAGGATAATATGAAGTAAATTAATTCAAATGTACTATACAATAAGTACGAAGGACTGATGACCTGTCGTTAATTATAAAATGATTAAAATATTATAACCATGACCTAAAAATAAAATAAAGATATATCTGTTTAAAAAGTGCGTAAATGTTTTCGTTATTTGCCTTGAAAGGATTTCTATGGTTACGTGTAGTTTATACAGAACGCAATATTAATTTAATCTTAATTTTAATCAACTTATTCCTTAAAACATTTGCTATAAATCGATTAAAAGTAACTTAAAAACAATATTCCTTTACGTGGTGATACGGTACAGTATTTTTTTCTCAGCATTACAACTATAACAATATTCTTTTATGTATTACACCTAACACATTGATTAAGTGGTACGTCTCATAATATATTGTGTTAGGAAAATTGACAAATAGCCGATCTACTACTTGGTAACTAATGCTAGTGTTATTCGAATTTAAATAGTCTCTGATGCGTTATTAATGGGGCCTTTGTACAATGAGCTCTCGTTGATTGATCAGCGATATCAAACTAAGGTACCAAAACGAAGACGAAGATGTGAGAGAATTTTGTACGTGAATTGGACCTGTTGGTAAGATTTATAATTGGCATGTTTTACGAGTGTATTTGATAAGTTAATATTGCTAAATTGATGTATTGTATGCGACGATCTTGGAAGAATTCTCAGGAATAAGCTTAGACGTGTTAAACATATTAGTTTGGGTGGGTAATTTAATTTACAGAAATTAAATCATTATTTTGTATGGAAACAAAACTACGAGAAAATCTACTTTTTCTTCTAAGTTATTAAAATCAGTTTTAATAAAAGTCGATTGATTTGTTCATTACCTAATATAGTTCGCACTAACTACTATGACCAATATAGTGGTTACAATCCTATAACATAGGAGTATTAATTCTATAGCAATATAAACTGACCAAATGAAACACACAGGACCTTAAGCACTCATATTAATCCCATACTTACTCCATAAGTACACCATGTTCGCAAGTACTTAAGCATAGAGCCTATTCATTAGTAGGTGCAGTACATGCTTAACTGAGTACCTTGACTAGTATGGGAAAATCGCTTAATGGCTCATAATGATTTGTTGTTTTATATTAAGAGCTAGGTTCGTATGAACACCCGAACGCACGGGTCAAACGTATTAGCCACCTGGCGTGTAAAGGGTACAGGTGAATACGGAATTGACTATCTATTTTTAATACAATCTAAGGTACAATTGGGTAGTTATAAGGCCTATAAGACAATACATATATGTACTTAATATGTAAGACTGTTCTAGAAAATGGGGAGGGGAGTTTTACTTGTTTCGATAATAAACGAAATTCGTTGTATTAATGTTATGATTATATTTCTTCAAAAATGATTCACATTTTGATACCTGAAAGGTGAAAATATTGTTTTAGAATATCCAGTAATGTCACGCCATGTTATTATAGATAATAAATAAAAAACATTTTTCAATCTGTACTGTACATAAAAACCAAACCAAAAATATTAGCAGTATTTTGTATGAGAAACAAAATTCACAGTGTTCAAATGTTATGAGTACAGTGACTTGTGCATCCAACTGTACTTAGAGAATTGATAGATATGACTTTTTGACCGCGCCGAGTTTTTTCGACTAACAAAATTTCTTCAATCATACTACGTGTGAATATTGGCGGGCTACGAAAAATGTTCAGATCCATACATCTTGCCTAATAGTAATGAACGAATTTGAGTAATGAACTGTAGTGAAAGAAAGGAGCGTATGTAACCTACTTTCATAAGAAACTTTTTATTCATTTTTCTTCACGAGTGGCGAGGCAAAAAGCTAATGTATGCAATAGGTGTATCATATATTATTTTACTATCTCTTGTATTAATGATACGAATTTGCATAATGTAGAGTAATCAAAGTATCATTTTGTTTGTTACTTACTACAAGTACCTGCTTTTGTAGTGTGTGAAGGCACTTTATGTAATTGAAATATTCTAACATTACTTTACAATGACTTATGAATTAGCATTACTGTTTTATGTACATGTTAGCAAAACATGAATGAATTATACTCAAGATCCTAAAACATGAGAAAAGAATTGTAATTTATAATCTATCAATTGAATTGAATATATTGAGTCATGACTTAGCACCCTGTCACTGCAATTCTGTAGCCATCACAACCTTAATATTAATTGCGAAAATTCACCACGGACATTTTATTTCTTCTTTCTTTAAGCTTCTGTCCACCCCGAAAGGGATAAGAGTACCTTAATGAGTGTATGTTAGGTATAACAAACAACAGTTACTCATGGGAAAGCCATGCTAGTGTGACCGTGCCGAGCATCGAATTTCAGTCCCGCGGTGATCTAATCACTCGGTAGTTCGTGTGACAGATAGCCTCCAGATATTGTTATGGTCTCTGCTGAATGATATTGGATATTGCGTGGAAATGTTGTAAGAGTATTAGTATTGTCTTGCAGGGACTTTGAAGGACACTGTTTGAGATTATATATAGTGTATTATTATATTTTACAGGAATGAGAAATGTAGGTATTATTTGTATACACGTAAGATAATAATAAAAATATAATGAAAAAACTAAAAAACTAAGTAGCGTTACCTTTTAATAATGTAATTGGTAGTCACTCTATTATGAGTTAAAAATATACTATAATAAATAATATAATACCGTAAAATTTGGTTGAAAAGTATCAAATGTAAGTACCACGAAACTGATGCGTTATTTTTTACATAAAAACATCATCAACTGGACGATTTTCTGTGAAAACACGACCTTTGAGTATCGATACAAAAACCTCATACACCCACAATCGTTAATTTTTTAGAGCCCATATGTCAAATTGGCAAAAGAGCAGTTTTTGTGACAAATGATCCTTCAAATGGGCACTTTACAAATTAGCACGGAAGTTAGTCGTTTTTTAAGATGCCGTTTTTTGGTATTTCGATTCGTTAATGACTTGTGGTGCAGTATGTTTCCGGTAACGTTTTTTATTTATTTATTAGTTAGTGCTCTCAAGTCGAAAATGGGGAAAAAATTTCATAAATATTTACAATAGTTTATCATGGAGAAAGTGAACTGAAAAATAATAAAAGCAACATTTCATAATACAGTAAAGTTGGCTGCATATTACAGTATCAATATTCACTTCCTTACATTAGTTTTCACAAAGATATAGTTAAAACTTTTCTATCTTAAAAGAGCCGATTATTAAGTACATAATTAGTTTTTCATGATAAACACTTCATTCCTCATCCAATAGGCTAGTATTATATGATAAGTATTTCCAGTCTTCATCCAATAGGCTAGTCATCTTAGCATACCTAGAATTTGTTCCTATGGACCTAGATTTCCTCTGACCAAACAAAGGCAGCCGTGTTTAAACACATTCGTTACCCAGTGAACAGTTGGTAAATTGAAAACGGCCACAAATCACCATTTTCAATATTGCTAACTAGAAATTGGCTTGCTTACTCCAGTATGGAAGCTTGGTATGGTTCTTGCGATTTGCAAGGGCGTGACGCTATTTGCTAAGATGCAATGTATAGCTGAACTTTATTGTATGATGAGGTTAGGTTTATTAAAGACTATTCGATAATAAGAACACAAAAAAATTCAGGAATAGTATATTAGAATTATATGTAAAAGGAAGTGTGTGTGTTAATATTATATTTATTATGTTATGGACACGAATTACATAAATAACAAATTACATGTAAATTGTTAGCGACAATAACAAATTGATCAACATTTGAAGTATAATTTGTTGCTATAATTTTCCTTCCACTCGTTATACGTATATAAACGTTTATTAACACTTTTAAATTCAATCTATAAATGCACCCTGAATTAAGTAAACTTTAATACGCAGAGAAACCTATGCACTAAATCGCAATAGCTATAGCAGAGCAATACATTACAAGTGCCAACAGATTCTGTTCCGATGATAAAACGCTCGCAGAACGCATATAACTCAAAAGTGCTACAACAGCTAACGAACTCCATAAGGTTTTATAGGCTAACAATAGATGACTATTTAGGTTATGCTATTTCATATCTAGATTTGGGATTAATTAGAACTATTCTTGTAACGGAAAATGGGCGTACTTTAATGTAAGTGATACTGAAATAAAAAGAATTTTGTTAAAGTCACAAAAACGTTGTTAAAATAATCCTATAAATATGTAATTTTCTGTAAAAATGAGTTATTTTAGAAATTAGTTAATGATAATCGTGTAATAAGTACTAAAAATAACCTATAATTAAGTATTAAGCAGATAGTGATAGTAATTCTTAGTCAATTGTCTAGTTCCCTTGCCCTTAAATTTAAATAAAATAAATGCTTGTTCACCAAACTCTATAGGTGCTAGCCTTTGCATGCAAACATAAAACCTCTTTGGTGTTACTAACTTAGAGTAACAAGCCAATGAGTGTCACGAGGCACTGGCAGCCAATAAAAAAGGTTAACGCGCAAAAAGGTTCATAAAGTTAAACCTCCTTGGCCATTTGGTGTATTGACGTGGATTATCGGATGTTTATGGAATATCTGTTCTAACCGCACGATTTTTGATAGATAGTTAATAAACTACACAGTAAAGATTATATAATGAAACGTCATAGCTGGTTAGTATTTTATTTACGTCCAAGACTGATACGAGACATAAAATTAAATATTGAATAATGTTGTTATTGTACGTACAAATGGAAAGTAAATTGAAAGCACATTTATTTGTAAGTAAACTTCAAATGACGTAAGTCTCTTATATAAATAAACAAAATAATCTTCAATCCAGTTCTCTGTCCGTGCGTAGCTCGAATTATTGATTACACGACTTTTATTAATTGACTTCTTTATTAGTAAAGACATAATTTACTCTTGAAATTACGGTATTTGTAAATCTTATCGGCTTTTTACTTACGTATAATGCAAAGATGACAGCGTTATAAATTGGCACTATGGTTCGGATTCCATGGCCGATCCCTTTTTAAAAAAATATTTTACGGTTGTCATCTGTCAAAATCCGGTTGAGTTGTAACACTACGAAAACCGATTAAATGATTAATAGTCGTTCAATAGTTTTTCAAATTGCGAAAGCTATCCAGTGGAACGTTCGAGATATAGCAGAAATACTTTTACAAACAAATTAATCACGTTTATTTTATTTATTTGATAAATCATTTAGTATCATTATCGAACTTAAGACGGTTTACTTTTACCAATGCGATTAGGCAGGTAACTTGTTTTGTGAGCCAATTGAATTTATTTTGTAACGGCATTTTACAAGTTGCCGCCATTGCACGGTGAAAACTAAAAATATATATCTGGGTCTTGATTTTGTATCATTTGTTTTCTATGCCTTAGATTCTTACTACTAGTAGTGTAAACTTCAGAACAGCCAACATCAGTTAGGTTAGATTAGTAACATAAGCTACGTTCCACGATTTTTGCATTCTCTCTTTTTATTGTGGCGAGAGTCAGAGCCTTGAGAGCTCTCATAGTTATATTAGTTTTTCGAAGCAATTTAGCTACAATAGACAGCATCTGTACTTAATCTGATAGGTTGGATAATAGTCTGAGTTTCGATATTATAACTATTTATAATATTGTAATTTATTTACTTTATATGTATGTCACATCTGTACCTCATAAGTGGATAATAGTGAAACTGCGTACGTTTTTTTAGTTAACTATCCCTTGCTTATCATTAAGGAAGTTGTTTTAACAGTTAAGTGAGAATCTAATTATTCGAACTCTTTCAGTATTGTATACTTTAGTAACAGAGTATTTTGAGTTTTAATATCAACTTATTTAAATAATGACAGTAAGTTTTTTAATTTACAAAGTTTTTGGAAAAAAAATAAACATTTCGAAATATTCTTAATTTTAATACAAATATAAACGACACAAGTTCGCTAGCTCCAAGGCCATAATTTGAAAAGGAATTAGTCAGCAGGTAATTAATTAAACTTTATCACTTGTTTGCCTTAAACAACATATATGGAGGAATACATTTCCATAATTTAGTGGCTATCAGCTCTACATAATTTATGGTGTACTGTTATGGACAGAACTGTTAGCTTAGTTTAAAAGCAATAGGTAATTTAACTGGAGTATTTTTTACTATGAATTTGTTTATACTAAATACGAATAAAAATAGTACATGTACATGACGTAAATCGGTAATATATCCAATATATTATAATTTGGTTTCATATGTTTTTCAAAGATAAAATAAATAATATTTGCAAAAACCTACACAACATATCAATAAAAGCAACCTATATTCCTAAGGTTTTATTTTGTTGGAGTTAATAAATAATGCGTTGAAACTTCAAACACAATTTAAACAAAAAAATAATTAAAAATTAGGTCCCGCCTGCAGTGCCAATTTCAAACTCACGCCATTCTAAGCGCTGTGTGAACGCTATCAATTCAGTCGCCAGTAGCCAAAACCTATCACACAAAAATCTAGATAATTGGTGTGCGTGACAGTACCCAATCAACCCCATCCTTGTCCTTAGTGATGGGCTCGTCGCATTTAAATCGGTATTTTCGTTTGGCAGCGGTTCGGTAGCCTAATCGCCGGTTAATTTGTTACAAACGGACACCAAAAGTGCCGCCGCCCGAAATTTATGGCTTCATCTCTGTCGCCAACAAAAAAGGAACTTTCAAACTTCAACGCAGCGAATATTGACATACTATAGCTTGTGACTTAGAGTAATTACACTAGTTATTACAACTTTTTACTAGAAACTGTTTTATTACCGTTTAAATTAATAGGTGGACTTTACAAGCATTTGGTATCGGTAGATTAGTAATCGTAAAGTACGCGGCGCTCCTGTTAACGTTTTAATGCATTTAATTTGCATTTATAGATGAGAAGAAATATTTGAGCTCATATCTCTAAGTATTAGTCCATGCGTTCTATTTTATCCCCTTTTATAGTTACATAATGTCGGTTTTTAAGATCTAGGACTTGGGTATGGGAAAGTGTGTATAGGTTTTATGAGCGCACTACTCGAGAAAACCAGGGTGATAATTTTTATGGTTCTTGGTAATTATGTCGTAAAGTTTTTAAAATTGCCCAGCAATACCATAAGATAAGTGCGCGCTAATTATTCATCTTATAAGCAACCGGTTTGAAATGTCTATTAAAAGTTCGGTTTCAAAGAAACTCACTGAAAATACTTTTATGTACAGTAAGTATATACATGTACGTTCTTTTTATAGACTAACATTTCCTTCCGTGTAGTTATTTTGTATTTTTACCCTTACATTCTGGTACAGCTTTAAAGAAGCTTGGCACAACCATTAAGAAACATTTAGAAACTTGGACATATGGATTATATGAAAAGAAGGCTTATTACACTACACTACTGCAACTAGTTGTCTTCTTGTTGGGCAAGTCTAAATGAAGTGTCTTTATATTTAGAACGTGACATGTCACTAATATTACACACTGTTCAGTTTTCGATGATAATTTTGTTGATTGACTTCGTGTTGATCGCAACTTCGATAGTTTTAAGTTACAAAGAAAATGATGCCTCTGTTTATGCTGAAGGGAAGTGAGAACATGAATATATTTAGTCTATTAAGAAACATAATTAATGCACATCAGAAATACTGAAATGTACACCAAAATATAGCTAAACGCACAGCAAAGGTCAGGTTTGTAAGACTGTATTTTTTTGGTTTGCAAAACAGTATCTTTTGGTAGGCGTTTCAACATAAGCCCTTTATTCCCGATAGTTCTACCTGAGACACGACATACGTAACGCACTTACGCATTCCATCAGTCACGGTAACTTTCTAACTATGGCTTGTAATGGACTAGCAACCGATAGCGACCGAGATCTTTTGATGTTTGTAAAGAAAACGTGATTAAGGGGCTTGGAGAGCGGGTTAGGGTTGGGCTAGCAACTAATGAACTTAGTGGAAGGAATGTGGAATTAATGTGGCATGGATTTGGTTTAGGGGGTTTGCTAGTTAAATAAATAAGAAATGGGCTGTTCGCTGATTTGATGGAAATATTCATTATGTTTATATGGATTAATGAATGCTAAAAAATTTTATTGAGATCGTTCTTTCTTTAGTTGATTTTTCTTTAGTTTTTCTACTTTAAACAACGTTATGTTTTAATTTGTAAAAAGTCTTCTACTACTTTAGTTTGAATCAAAATAGGATTGAAAAATACACAATATTCTCACATTCGTTGCATACATAAAAGCATACATAAATATATTTACTCTTCTACTTCCCTAACAATACAGAGAGACACTATTGATAACCACCTTAAAGATCCTGACAAATCTCTTAACTCTCTTGCATCATACTTCAAAACCGAAACCCTACCTAAACCAAGAACTCGCTCTTGTCCAAACGATTTTGAAGTACAGCCTCGACATTGATTTAACGCTTTCAATTAGACACATCAATAAGGTATTTAAAGTAGTGTAAGTACGTAAGTAAATATTTGAACGAAAAAACCTGTGTGTAACCACTTAATTATGTGACGTCAGAGCTAGTCTGACACTTGAAAAGAAAGAAATAGCTGCCTTGCATACTAAGGGAAGATTTGGCTAAGTATCTCATTGCTAATAATAAATCTTATTGATTTAGTTGCGTAGTGGCCAGTTAGGTAACACAAACTTCTTCCATATCTTGAAGAACTTATTTAAGTCTTGAGTGGTATTCATTTGTAGACAGAGAATATTCCTCTACGGGGAATCAGGCGTGATTTGTATGTATCTATGTATGGTATTCTTTTGTACATTACTGATTATATATAAAGTCCAAAATTTTATAATAAAAGAAACGACTTTATGTTGGAACACTTAACTTTAGTGATTACTCATTATCCGTGCACCTTTTCATATAAATCATAAACATAAATAGTTTCAAATACATTCGCATAACATGTCCAAACTGTATCACAGAACAAGAACCAAATACATTCTATCTAAGATAGAAGTAGGAACTAGTATTACTAAGTGTTAATAGTAAATTAATATTCAGTATTAATAATCGATACACCGACTTGTAAGACTCGTAAGTACCGACTTCTTACTTATTAATGAGGGCGGACAAAAACTAACGGTAACATCGAGAATGCTAATTTGTATCGATATTAAAATGTACTCGAATACATTAGGAATGTACGCGGCTCGGTTTGAGATAGTTCTAGATTTTAAGTAGCGATATTATGTAGCGATATTGAATCGAGTTTCGTTGACTCGAATACATAAAATTTATGAGATTTTATACAATTGTGTAGGATTAGAATATAATGTAGTTTTACCATTTGTCTGGCATGTTGTGATACATAACTTAAGAGTATTGAATAGGATTTTCATAACATTGTAACATTTGTATTCTTCTGAATGTAACTAATAGTGTAAAATGAGTTTGATGAGGCTATAAGTAACCTTATTCGCAATTGTGGAGATGGACACACCCACATTCTGTCTGTCTACCATTAAACGAAATTTGAGGGTGAAATTTCTGAAAAGTACATAATAATATATTTATAAGGATAATATTGAACCGCTTAAGCTGAATAACATAGAAAACATTTGTTCCAAATACTGCACAATCAAAGTAATAGATTTCGGAGTAATCAAACTCATTTGTTATAATCATCATTCCATACCTTGGAAAAAGTAATGGTGCGTGTATTATGAAGCCGTAATGCCTTTTAAATATTTTCTTAGAATTCTTCACGCATACCTTTTGAACTATATTGATTACTAGTTGAACTAGTTTTTGGTGGAGAGATTTTGAGTTTGATTCTCGGTGTACGAGCTTAGAATATTTTGAGCTGACTCACTTTAGGTTAGCGTTTATTTATAGTTTTGTTAATAAAAATTATTTTAAAATTATAAATTGTATAGTATACTAAAAAATCTCAGTCCAACACCTACCGTATATTCGTATAAATTCAGTGCGGCTTAGTTTAATCATAACTTTAATCGGTTTCATTGCCCCAAGGAACTGCATTAATTGCTTTCGTTAAAAATACCCGTGATATATGCCCTTAAACCTTAATAGGAGCTTTTCCCATGATTGCTACATTCGCGAATAATTACAGTGGCTAAGATCCTAAGACGAAACCCTACCGAATTGCAACCAGTTTTTAACGAACCGGTAAGATTTTAGGTAACCTAATGTAAACTCTAATACTATAGAGATAAGATTCACTAAGCCGAAGGATGCAGGGATAAGCAAAGACCTGTTATTAAGGTCCAATTATTATGTCGCGAAATGAAATTTCTTTTTGTTGAGGAAATAAAAAGTAGTGAAAAAAGGTGAGGGCTCTTGATTAAAATTGTGACAGGCTGATTGTCGGGGCTGTGACGGGCTTCTGTTGTTTTGGCAACTTTTAAAAGGTTCCCGCGATATTTAAGCTAACCTTGTGACTGACTTGATGGCTCAAGGATTGGATTTTGATCTGGTCTGGGACCTAGAATAGAAAGAGGTGATTTTTAACTTGGCGTGATAAGAAGTAGCAATATGGTTCTGAAAGTAATTTTTTTGGACGATGATGGCAGTTAAATTTTATTGTAAAGTCTTCCATCTGAAGCAATGAGTTAAATGTATATTAAGGTTAACTACACCAAAGTACTTCTTATGGGAACTTCAATTTTATACATAAGCATGCTTTTTAAAATCACAAAAAATTAACAGATACCTTAATGAAATTAAACTAGAAGTAATTTCTTAATACTAACCCCCAAAATTATAATCTAAACCTCATTTTAACTGGATTAGTAGTTACTACCAAGGTGTGACGACCACCCAGCTGTACTAAATAGTATGACAATATCATTAGTACCTGATTGTTAGGGTAGATGCATACTGTCACGGTAAAGCACCCGTCACGAGGGTGGTCAACGGAGCGGGTAATTCGTAACGCGGTTAAGTGATAAAGTGATTAATGTGGTGCTAATAGATACCTGTAGTGAATTAGTGTTGTAAATGTAGTAGTATGAATTTTGTTAATTCAGTAAGTGCACTCTTAATCAACAATTATCTATACGGATATATCTAGGATGCGGATATTTGACGGATTTTGTTAAGATCAGAATAATTACAAATTCTAATGTATGTGAGAGGAAAATTGATGTAGATATAGAATATTCAACATTTTAGTAATATAACTTTAGCATATATCTTCTTTCCGTAGTCAAATTATTGGTTCCTATTTCCCATTGTATTTGCTTTACATACTTACATGGTTGTCCTAAGAATGTACGAGTATTAACTAATAGTAATGTCTAAATGCTAACCTAACCCGACAGATTCCTACCAACCATAACTTTACTCACATCCATAAATCACACACTCACCTGCGCTGACATATGACTGAATTTACCAACACATATTTCACGGTCTAGCAGCAACCCTTACTAATAAAGCACGTGGTGACACCAACCGTAACACGTTGCACGTAATGCAATAGTTGAACAAATAAAATGGTTACACGGTCGGTATCGCACGCAAGTATCCGTGTCGGGCCGATTACTGTTGGTGTAAACACGGCTTTTATAGGGTGTTAATTTGTAAGATTGTGGAAGAGATGTGTTTAGTTGTAAATGATAGGTGTTTAAGGTTTGAACTTATTTTGAAGTGTAATATATGTGTTTTAGAATGTTTTACACTAAATTATACTGACTTGTTTTCAGTATTAGTATCAGAACTATACTAGATATGTGACATTAGATAGATAATATGTAGGTACGTCTTATATTTGATCTCTACTTTGATTTCCTTGCCCGCAGCTACCACACACTGTCTTTATTCGCAAGTACAAGAACATTACACAGTTTTTCAAACATTTACCCTAATGGAGCGGAATATCTGACATTACCTACAATCGTTATAAATTACTGTCTCTCTAAACCGCAGCTTAGCTAAACTTTCATCAGTAGCAGACACGTTCAATCGTAAGATTACTTAGTAGTAGTATAAGTCTTAGGACAGAAAATGCATTGTGTTCGAAGCTAGTTCCTAAAGCTACTTTTGCTTTCGTGAAGTTTCGACTTTTGGAAGATTTATTACACATGTATATGTGATAAAGTTATAGAGCATTAAAAAAAACTTGGTACCTTGTGTGACCGTAATGAATTTCATATTTATTATTTTATGCTCACGTCATGAAATAGTTATGCATATGAGGTAGAATATTTTTCGCTTTCTTCATGGAAACGAGAGTATACCTTTAATTGACCAACACTAGACTAATTACACTGACAATTGAGTGACATTTTCGAATGTCAAATCAGCGCTTACAAGGTGAATAACCCTAAACCGTCCTTAACAAACACAACACTTAAGAACATGAAAAACCAGATCAAATTGTTGTAGACGCGTGGCACAATCACAGCTGCATGGGCCACAAATAAACAGTGCTAGCATAATGTGCCGCCATCAATCAATATATCGGACAGCCATTTTGAGATACATAGCAATTTCAGTCGGCTTCAGTCTAAGGGCTAGGGCAAACTGGAGAATTGACTATTTAGAGTTTTGCACGAGTATAGTGATAGGAATTGTATACAAATATAGAGTTTTACGATTATTATGATATAAAACAGAGCGTTCATATGAATATTGTTCCAGTGTTAGTGAGCCCTTATAATCTTTTAATTACGACTTGTTACATTATTATTTTAATTATAAACATTTTTAAGTTTTTTCGGTAATTTATATTCATTTTAGAAAATAAAAGTCATTAAATTATCTCAACATTGATTATAAGAAAGTGAACTTAAGTCTACCTTTGACCAAATAACAACTGAATTTACACAACAAAACACTGAGATAGGAAAGTTCATTTCATAAAATCCCTTTACATCTCTAATCCTTTAATCCCATTTTCAACCCAAAAACCATATAAAACTTCTTAAACCATTCCTCTCCTTACCAACATCCATTCCACCTCCACCCTAAGCTTGCCTACATTCGTTTGCTGGCCGCAAGTGCGGGAGCCTCCGGTGAAAATGTATCGAGTAATGACCAACTATTACCGCTTGGGCACCGCTCTGACCTCAGGCCTTCACGACTGCTCGCCTTACACAAATTGGCCTACCAACCCTGTGACGCTGCAGGGGATCTGCACCCATATGTCAGTATACGAGTTACAGGTTACTCCGAGAGTTGGTTTTTTTGCTAGATGTCGCTAGGCGAACGTTGGAGCGGGGAATGGTTTCGGTTTGTGGGATGTATGTAAATGGGTATTGGTCGTTTTTGTAACATGATTTAAATATACCAGTAACGTATATTAACCATATAGGTAATTTTGTGAAATATAATTGACTAATGACTACTACATAAGTAAAAAAGTTTCGTATGGTTACAAGTATTCTATTAGAAGTATAACGTCACATTGATATACTACAAAAATAGAGAGACGTTACAAAATTTCCCATCACTTACCTATTAAAGTTTCACTAATAAATATGTTTCACCGAACATGCTTAGTAACCGTAAGATCGTTACATCGTCCCGATAAGATCTTCACGATAAAATCAAGTCGTCAGGCCCACCGGCCAGTGCCGTATGATACGAGAGGCTTTTGGCTCGAAGACATTCCGAAATGGACTTGACAGTGATTACAAACGCCAGACGCACGCAATTTCGGCCACAACGGATACGAAGTTGATTACCGCTGCGGGCGTCCGCTGGCGAGGGCTTGAAATTCACCGAAAATGCAGGATAAGGGAGAGGTCTAGATGGGACGCTGATGGGAATAAAGTAGTTCATTAACTACGTAACAAAGCTAATGTAGACACTCGTTGACTGTGTATCATCTAAGATTTAATGGATAGAAATATTTTGTCTATGATGATTAAAATACAAGGTCTAATCAAGTCAAGCAATATTTTATGATTTTACTGTAAAAATTAAGAAACCTTTCTATAATTAAAAGGAATCAATACTAAGCTCAAACAAAATCAATAGTTCATAGTTCCTTCATAGGTTAATAAGATTTTTAAAATGAAAAATTCTTAAACTTTACAATCGCTCCAGCATTATTAATATAAAAACTACACTTTATAACAGTAGTTTCTCAATTCGAAGCAGTTTTAAAAAGTCCAAGTCTACAAAACCTGGGCTCTACACAAAGAAAACATTCACGAAGGTAGCGTGGCACAACCGAAATGCTAGCCCCAGGCCTCTACCTCTTCAAAGCCCGGCTTCTGTTTAAACGACGAAAGAGGAAGTGTTCGAATTACCTCTGAGAGGAAAAAAGAGGATGCTGTAATTTGTATACGAAATCTCTTGCTGCCATTTTGTACGAAATTTGCATGTATGACATCGATAATTGTTGCGGTTGCGAGAGGCATTTGTTATGGCTTCTGGTAAATGTTTATGTTTATGTATGAAGAGAGTTGTGCTTTGGAACTTGTTTGAAATATGGTTTAAAGAGGGTTTTTAAGCCATTTTGTAAATAGCCATGGAAGGGGAGCAGCATATCCCAATCATTTAAAGCATTTACATTCATTCTTTTCTTAAAATTGAAAAAAAAATAACATACTGCAATATACTTCATGAAATAAATATACGAGTTTGTTTCGTTCATACTAGGCTACAAAAGTTTAATTTAAAAGTTAACATGCGCTAAATTGAAATCACGGTATCTAAAGTCGATCAAACTAGCAATACCTACACATACATTCACATTAAAAAATAAACACAATTATCATTCGATCTAGATTTTACCGAAGCTGTCAATGAATTCATGATTTAATTCTAATTACAACAAGAGTAAATACTAAACACAGACTAACTAGTGAATTAGAATAGACAATAGACAAACAAAAGAAGCACGCCGACAAGCTCTTAGAGCTTACACCTGATAACTCCATTTAACAATCATCTTGCACGAGTGCTTACCACATATTAACCCATTTTAAACCTTATAAAAGGGCTTTAAAGACCATTTTCCTCTGTCCTGTCGTACTTCTGTTGACGCCTCGAGGCGGCGTATGCTTCTGTTCGGAGATCGTGACTCTAATACGTACACGATACACTACTATCACAAAATGAGAGAATGTATGCCTAATAGTTTCGTTGGAAATGTTCCTTCGATGAAGATACAGATTAGGCGACATGCGATGCGAGGATTTGATTAGATCACGCTGATTAAGTTTCAGCTACTGTGTGCAGCTGATTCGAAGTTAAGAAACTGATACAGATACAATGTGCTGTTGAATATTTGACGGGGAACGAAACTGCTTACTCATTAATAGTAAATTAGTACGATTTTGATGCACTTTATTGTTTAGAATGTCTGTAGTATGCCTGTAGGTTAGGTATTTTAATGGGTTCCTAGTGCTTGAAGAACAACTCTGTTCGCTATTAGTTAATATTTTATTATCTCTATATTAAAAGCTTACAATATTGACGAAGGTAAATTGGCCCATTAATTCACAATATATAAGCAGTGCCTACCTCAAATATAACACGGTACTAATGCTATATATAGTATAAATATTCCTTCGTAACACTAGCACGTCAAAACCGACAAAAAGCTTTCATCCATTCTTCAAAGCAAATGAAAAGGAGCACTTAAATTTGTTTTTAACAACCGGATCAAAGCTATTACTACATCAGTAGCAACGTACGGTTTTATTGGATAGTAATGTTAAGGTGGATATACACTAGAGCATTTTGTTGAACATTTCTATGTGACGTATCTATTTAACCAATAATGCAATACAGTTTAAAGCTCAATATTTAGAGCATTTCCATGTTATGTAGCGTTTTTGGGGGTGATATTCTAGAACATATCTTAAACTTGCTCTTTGTTCTGATACAAGTAAATACTCTAGTCTATACACACCTTTAGAAGTTTTATCTCCAATGGTCGTTTAAAAGAAGGTTCAACTAAAGCAAATGTTAAGCGTCTTTTATGTCGATTGGATTATGTCGTCGCCTCTAACAAACACTTGTTGGTTTTGTATTGAATTCACAAAGTCATAATGATTCGATGTTATTGAACAGAATAGACATGATGATAAGCTGTTGAGTTTTACTTCATCTATTGAGGCTTGATAAATGAGTTAAGTGTCTGACTGGATTTTTCTTTTGTAACTTTTTAATACTGTTTCGTAGTTTCAGCGTGATTATTTGAGCAACACTTTACCTCTATCTGTGCAATGGGTTGGCAAATGTGAGCTTTAATACTTATATATGCGGTATATAACGTTGTCTTACAAACAAATACAAGCTAAACCGTTTTCTCCATGAGTCAATACCAAAGGTGACTTTCCTACAACAGCGGTTTGTTAACAAAAAAACCTAAAGAGAAGTCTGGCCGTTTGAAAAGACAATACGTTCCCTATGTTAATGAGTCTTCCAGTTTTTTCCTCTCAAAGCCTTGACAGTTCAAAAGCCGAGCTCTCTCCCTTAGGAACATATAACGGTATCTGGATGTATTTATGGGATCGGTCAGTTTTGGCTTAGCAAAAACTTTCCTTGTGAATCATGAAGCTGCTTTTGGCTTTGATATAAATTTAAGACGGTTAATTAATTCCTTTTAAGGCTAAATGAAGGTTGGTTTAAGTAATCCTTAAGTGGTTTTCGATAGTCTGAATGCAATATGGTGCGATTGCTTGTCCCTTATAAGTTTTTGTATTATATGATGAAATAAAATGAACGGGATTGATAAATATTATTAATTATACATTCCTACCGAAACATAAGTGATCAAACTCATAATCAAACATTCATAATATATTAGTATGTACTAAACACTACTATAAACCATCATTTTATATCCCTCAAACAAATATACTACTACAAAATCATGAAGAAAACCATGAATGAAAATAGACTCGATAGTATAATAAATATCCGCCGAACTAACAAGCACTAATCTTTATTAATAAGTAATATGAAAATTAGATAGTAAGTTAATATATCACACGGACCGAATATTTACATAATTAAATATTTGGAGTCCGGATGCGAGGTGAAATATGAGCTACCGTATATTAATTAGCATAAATTACTATTCTACACCTAACGCCTAACACTTGGGTGGTATATGTGATAGATATCTAGAAAGAAAGATAAATGGCTTGCATTTGAGTGTTTAATAGAGTTCCAGCATAATTCACACTTTTTTGTGGCTATTTATCTCACATTTGAACCGTGCAGTGATATATTTGATGTTGCAAGAGATTCGTAATTCACGGATAATACACTAATGTAAGACTTGAAGCATATTTTGATGAGGTAAAGATAAATTGGTGAAGGAGTTGAGATAAAATATTTTTTAGATTTTGTATAGAAGGTAGTTGATAATAAGAATACATGTAGGTATATTCGTAAACGTGAGGATATTAAAACTCAATTTGTATGATTTATAAGGTACACCTCTTTTAATTTAATAATAAATTGTTTACTGGTTGTGTAAGAATAAGCATACATTACCAATCATATAATGCTTGAAATTAAGATTCAATTTGTAAATTTCTATCTTATGTATTTTGATATTAAAATGACTTATGTTTCTTAATGTGTTTATTAATCGAACTACACATTAAATGTACGTACTAGTTTAAGCAGTGAATAAAATATAAATACTTTTAAATAAATGCTATCTTTGACCTATGGACCAGCCAAATCGGCTGTCATACCGATATCCTAGGTTGACAGCCGAACATTTATATTATGGCTAGAAAAAGCTATTAATCCTGTCATCTAGACGCTATACAAATTGAAATATTGGATATTACTATCTCCATGACCTAATCAGAGACGTATAAATCATTTTGGTGCAGATATAAGTCAAAATTTATTTCAGAAATCAATTAATTAGTGTTTTACTTAACCAACATCAAAGCGTTTATTGATTGACCGTGTAATCTTGTTAATATGGAAACGTTATGTGTAATAATATTAACGTGGGTGTGAATTATGAGCTTATTAATGAATATTTATGCGGTTTTTGTTTGTAGTCTCTGTTTTGATACAGATTAATAGTACTTAAAGCTTACTCATTAAGTCGATCTTACAAGTTAAAAGAATTAACGATTTTAGTAGAATAGTCGAGAATTCCTGAAGATTTCAAGTGTTAGGTAGGAGAGTTTCAGTTAGAAAGGGATTGAAAGAAAATTAAATGTTCATGATCCAGAGTTGAATTATTTCTTTTTCGACTTTCTATAAGTTATGTAATCCGAAAAATATTTCTTTATACTACGCAAGACTGAGAAAAACTATGCAAATCTAGTTACCGTAGAATATAAGGGATTAAAGTTACGAAGCCCATGCCTTGATATACTTATCTACGATATGATAATCTTTCATACCATTAAAACATCGTGAACCAATTTTATGATGCTAAAATGACTTTTATTTAAATTCTAACTTGTTTTTACGACCAATTGCAATTGCAGTAATGACCGAAGTTATTAATGAAAGTTGTAAAATCTAAAGGAGCTTATATTAATTGCGTGTGCACTTTAAGAATTCACAGCATACAGTTGTCTATTTGCTAGTAACGGACTAGATGAAAACGTAACCAGCTGCCATTAGCCATTTTACTTAAAATTTCTTACCAAATTCTTCTTTCTTATCAGTTCTTACCAAAAGAGTAGATGAACATCGCGGACTTTATTCCTCCTATATAACTTGATAAGTTAAATCCCTTAGCGACTTTTTCATACATACATACATACATACATACACATCACGCCTGATTCCCTGTAGAGGGGTAGGCAGAAATCACGGATCCCCATTTGTTTCGATCCTGACAGACCACTTTCGCATCATTGACATTCATACATCCTCTCATACACTCTCAAATACATTTTTCAAACCTGAATATAAGATAAAACATACTATCATCTCAAGCTTCTCAATAGCGAGTATCTTGGAAGGTAGTGAATTCTATTGAATATAGTAACATAAAAGAAATCCTCTACGAAAAATAACGTTTGATCAATAATTGCAATAAGTATATTTAAGAGCACAGAAGTTCTACATACATTTATTTCATGTCTCAACTACCTTAGAATCACGTCGGCAGCAAGACCTATAAAATCTCAATTATCTCGGAAACTGAGTAGCTGATTAGGCCAGAACAGTTTTCATTTTGCGACCACTTAATTGCTTGGTTTGATTGCGTTTGCCACCGCGAAACATATGTGGTTATGGGAGAAACGGGCGCTTATCTTAGTGGTTTACTGGGCAGGGAAATTTGTTGGGATTAAGTGAAGTAGCTATGGTATGTGCTTACTGACCTAGATGTAAACGAAGCATGGTAATTGGTGGTCATGTAATAAAAATTAGCAATGTTTATTTAAATCAAGAAGCTTGATAGTTTTCTTGATAAAAGTTAAACACCGTATTCATATCTGTAGAAAAGTCGGTAAGTTAAAGACTAATATCGCTTTCAGGAGTACTCTGGTCGATTATAATCTATATTTAGAATTGCGAGGTATTCCACATATAGCCACATCACATACAGTGATATATTAAAGAATGTACGAGAGTGTAATATGATCCTAACATACATGGAAAGAAGTGAAAGTGATTGGAAAAAATGTTATTCGCGATATCTACCTAAGGGAAAGGAATCTAATTTATTATTATATTCTTGTATGTGTGTATGAATGTTTTTTGTACGGTATGTTAAACGTCTTGTGTATGTATGTGTTAACCATCTAACTAGTTTATACAAATATCCAGTCCGGTTCATCTGCGACATTTATCATGCAGAAATGTCACGAAAAAATTAATATCGACAGTTAATAAATTTGTCTAATATTTCTCTACGGGCGCGTGCCATTGATGTTAATGATTCATTTTAAGATTAAGTGGTTATTTGGTAGTAGGGTGACGTTAGAAGTAACTATAACCGCGAAGTTCGTATGTGGTATAGAAATGTTATTTAATTAATCGTTATATTAGGTTAGAGAAAAATGTTGACTATATTACGAGAAGTTATGTTTCATTCTTCTTAGTTACTAGCTATACACTTAATATGACCAAAGATTATTCGTATCTAGCTTTTAAAATTATACCAGAAAATATAATACTCTATTATTTGCCTACGTCTCTAAAGGGAAACTTTGTGTGTATGACAATAAATATACGAGAAGTTTACCTCTTTCATATTATGTACATATGTAAAGAATATATAATCTATCCATAAACTAACTACTCCGCAATTGCGGATACGACACCCAAACTGACACACTCATAAAGGCTAATGATCTTAAGCGTACACAGGTCACCAGCCCATCGCTAAAGCTGATTCTTGTTTCAGGTCCGCCATCGCTTCGGCTTGTTCGACGAGGTATGCACATCTGGCGGAGTGCAGGTGCGGCACTGCAACTGGGTTCGATTCCTGCGCGTGTCAGACAACTATGGGCCTCAGGTGGGTGAAGGGCTGATAACCCCGTGCAATATGCGGGCTGCATGAGTGTAATTACCTGCATGTTCACGTAATGACTTGGGATGTCAGATGTATAAATGTTGGAGCATTTCTTCTTAGTGAATCAACTAGTAGATTCATGTCGTCAAAGTACCTAAAGGTGTTCTGCGAAAAAAGATTTTATTTAATATTTTCATATATTTCTTTAGATTTTTATGTTCATTTTCAATGACGAAGTAAAGCAGATACGTCAGTTAGCTTACAAGTGTGTTTCACGAAATTAGTGATAGTGTGTTTTCACAGCGACTTATTGTTCAGAGTACTTACAGATTTTTGCAATACTTATCCAATCCTACTCAAAGTGTAACCTTTGATCTCTCCCAAAGTAAAAAGAAAGAAAGTTAAAGCACATATATTTACACAAACTTGATGCAGTGAAACGGCAGCCTTAGTATACGATCACCACTGGTCCTCCGGCAGCACTCGATGAAAGAATCACATAAAAGAGATCTATATTTTTGACAGGTGAACCTCGTCTGCACCATGATAAAAGGCGAGCCAGTATACGAGGTGGTGAAGCCAGTGTCCCAACATTCAGAACTGATAGTCTACTACCTGCCTGAGAGACCAGAAGAGCTATTCTTCGTAAGGATGAGGAACAACTTGTACAGACAAACTATGGATTCTATTTTAGAAGGTATGTGTTGGTAATGTCAATGGCTGGTTTCGATCAGTCTATTGCAACCCTTAAGTATGTTTGTTCGGAATTACATGGCGATCATATTTGTTCCTTCAGACATAGCGAGTGAGTTGCAAATATTACAAATGTACGTACAGCAAAAAATATATGACATGTTATGGAAAAGAAATGTTTTAGAAAATTCTGCTTTATTAGTAGCATGTTCTATCAAAACTACCTATTTGCTGTAGCTCTACACTATGGCTCTTTGAATCCTGTTTACGAAATGTTTAAAAAAGGTTATAAAAAACCAAAATTTTTAGGAAAAATTCCTCAAAAAAACCTTAAAATACATTATAAATGTTACTTATTAATTCAATATTCAAATGTTAATTAGGTTGCCCAAATTGATTACCAATGACCTAGCCTCAACTGAAGCAACGACCTTTTTCCAAAATATTGTACTTCAAAAAAGTGACGGATAAATCGCTTAATCCATTTCTTACGGCGAAGTTGAAAGAGACCGGTCTCCGGTTCTAATCTGAGAATGTAAAATATGATCTTTTTAATCGAAAGGCTATTAGTGATAAATTGCCGGCCAATATTAATTTGTTAACGGCCTACGCTGCTGCTGTGTTGTGATAAATGCCCCCTGTCGGTGAAAGTAGAATGCGAAAATATTTGAAGCTAGGAACAAGTACAAATTGATGGTGATTTTTTTTTACTTTTGTGGTATTTACTTTGCTGAACCATAATAATTTAGAACTGTGGCTAGGGAACACACATTGTATAAAAAAAGTTGTTTAGGTTAAAAGTTAGCAAGACATTTGAATAAGTAAAATATAAAATTATAATAGTTCTAGTAAATATTACTTAGTGTTGGCGCGTAAAAATTTTATAATAAAAAATCTGGAGATTAGCAACATTGATTATGTTCAAAGATTACACTTTATTTTAAATTTAATAGCAATTTTTTAATAAATAAATATAGAAATATGCTACCGATGTTCATAAATTAGATGAGTCCAAAAATTATTCTCGTAATGTTGCAAATTGGTTTCAACTTACTGTTAAAAATAATAAGTAAGTTTGAAATATGAGCATTAAATTTCTATAACCTTAAACATTATAAATAGCAGAGATAGGATTATAATTTTTTTGCAATGGAAAAAGCCTCTTCAGCCAGCGTTGACCAAAAAATTCTTTCCCACAGTTTCTCTAGCCCTATGTGACCAATTTGACCTAAAACCCATAATCCTGACACCTCATGAAAGCTTTGCCAAATGACCGCCATTTGTTAATTTCGCTAATCTTTTGTGCGCTGAAGTGTAAAAATGGTATTATTGACGTCAATTAGCGATAGGCTTGATCTCTAAATTATCATAATTTTTAATGATGATAGGAAAAAAGGAATAACTGTGAATTATTATTATGTTTCTGTGTGTGAAGGTTTTATAAATGTTTTGTGAATGTAGCTTTATGTTCAGTGAATATAAGACTACTATATACGTAGTTACAAAAAGGAGGTATGTATTGGACGTAAAGAAATTCTTAAACTATATCTTTAATATATACAATATTTTTTTCGTAATAGAGAATAGATATATTAAATATATATATATATATTAATATTGTCTGCGTAATAAAATGATAAATTTTCTCTGTTCCTTTCTTCGTTATTGCTAGTGTATACAGGGTTATTTGAAAAACATCAACAACCTCGCACGACTAGATAGCTAAAATCATAAACAACAACATTTGTTCTACGAGTTTTATCATAACTCAATACATTAATTAATAATGATTTTTCAAGCTATTATTGTACTGTCGTGACATTTGTAGGTCTATGTTCGATTCACGTAGATAAGAAAAGGCGACGCGCACGACGCGATGCGATGCCCATAGAGTTAAGAACATTTAAACGTAAAATTAAATTGATATTTATTTTTGTATGAAAGTAAAATGTGTCAAATTATCAAAAGTCGTAGAACAAATGTTGTTGTTCACGATGATAGCTACCTGGTCTTGCGAGGTTGTTGATGTTTTACAAATAACCCTGTTATAGTGTTTAAGTGTAAAATTAAGTTTGTGTGTAGTGCGTAGACATATCGCATTGGACTGCGTACGTAAGGATCTGATACGTGGATGCATTAATCAGGGTGGCTATGGAATTTGGAAAAACAAGGAAAATTTAATGTCTGAGAATAATTTGCGAAAGCAACTGGTACCTGATGTACTAGGAATGTTGGATTTCTACTTAATGATTCACTGTTAAAAAAGGATTATTCTAATACAGAGAGGTTACATAAATAAATTTACATTGACCACGACAGTCACTTATTCGTATTTCAATTCTACAAGGACATATTTTAATCGATACCTAACGTAATAACATTATAACCTTTTAATAGCGTACAGTAAAATTACCATTTTAACAAGTACGCATAAACATCCTTTCTGTAACTGTCCTGCAACGTCCAATTACCTACCATACATAAAAATATCCCACAAAACTCAGCCTTTATAGTCACCGTACACCGTGCGAAAGGCACCGCTTCGTCGGCTCCTTCAAAGGGCTTTGCTCGTGTCACTTCTCCTTTCGGTAGCTCTTTCGCCTTTTTGCGCTCGCGATGTTTTTGCCCAGGTCGCGAAGTCTGTGAACTTGGCTGAAATTTCGCTATATTGTTTCCGTAATTATGGGAAAGGGCTTTATATGGGGTTTGGTAAGGGTTATAGGGATTGAGGGTAAGGGAATGATTGGATTTGGTATTGAAATGATAATTTTGTAGTTAATAAAAGAAGGTTGGCAAGCAAGGTTAATGGAATTTGGGATAAATATGGGCAAGATAAGAATTTGAATTGTTTTCTCAATCTTTTAAATACATGATATTTGACAACTGTTAATTAAATTATTTAATAGTATCTTATACATAGTGATACTACATACATAGGGATAGTTATAGATATAAACGATAGATATATGAATATATAAAATAAATATATTTAAGTTATAGTTAACGATTGTGATTCGATAAAGATTGGCAAAAGAAAGAAAGACTAGCAAACGATTTAATCTATATTATTTAATAATATCATACCAATTTTATTACAAACACATAAAATGCCCTTCATATCATCATATTAAACATCTGCAAAGAGCCCGTTTAATTGGCCTACCATTCAATTTCTTATTAAAATAAAATAGAGCCGCTGTACACTAACAGTGGTACAATCAGATCGATAAAGCGGCCCCTTTATGCTTTGAAGATGCCATCTACCGTAAAGATATAAGTAAAATAAGAATAGTGTAGATCCGACTTTATATCTCGACAAATGTCAGTTAGTACTTACCGCGTAAAATGAGGCTGGAATAAACCGCGGCGAAGATATGTAGTAAGTTAGCATGAATTATGATTATATACTGTCTGGCTACAAAGTACGAGTATATTTGAGTACATGTACTCGTAGATACATTGTATGTTATGTTAACTCCAACATATTAAGAGTAAATGAATACTATCTAATAAGAATACAAACGACGGCTTTCCAAAGGGTTAATTTTACGTCTGGTTTCTAGCCATTTTAGGTTCAAATCATTAAAATTGGTAAATGATCTCCTAAAAAGTACTTTTAGGCAGACAGCACTTAATTTGACTTGTGTTCAAGACATGACACAAGACAAGACATACTATAGTAACAAAGATAAAATAATAATATTTTAGGTCAATATATATTGATAGTCGATAGTAGTATATATGTAGTCGGTTTTATGGCAAAAGTTAACTGTAAGGTTTATACGTAGCGATCAATAGAAAATATGATTCTGCATATAAAGGGCTAAACAATGACTATCATATTAGTAAGATACATATAAATATCATTAATAGTAGTAAAATTAGGTAACCCATAAACTTCTATTTAATTAACAATTTTAACTATTATTACTGTAGTATTATATTATCTGTGCTCTAACAAAGAACTTACTTTTTACATGAACTGATTCAGATTACAACTTTGTTTACAACTTTAAGCTTTAATTTGTCTGCAGTTGAGGTCTAGTAAAACCACTAAATTGTTGTTGTTAATATTATGGAAGATTAATTTGTAGCTAAAGTTTATAGGTCTGTTCTAATAAGACTTGTTTGTACGAAGTGCGACTACTAAGACTCTATTTTCACACAACTGTTTGATAAAGTAAAGCATTGCTAACAACAAGAACGTCATATGCGTTTGCGTCATTGCGTTTGTTTTATGCTATAGTCGAAGATATTTGAAATTCTGTAATTTAATATACATATTAATGTTTTAGAGGTTTAAACTACATAATACTTACTTTAGATTACAAACCTGTGTCAAAAAATCATTAAACTTCCAATAGTTATATTTAATGATTAAAACATCAATATAGATTTTCTTTTTAAAATCAACGACTTACATTATTACGTTAAGAAATCAACACGATAAACAAACACAAATTAAAACTTAATTGATCAAATCAAACATTATAACCTATTAAGAAAGCCACAATAAATACAATTTAGGAGCTGTTCGGACTACTTTTCTAGATAACATCATTGTCCTATCCATCGCTAGGGCATTGAATGTCAGCTTATCCCATGGATCGGAAACATTCAGCCAACTCTGCTCTAAGTGACGAAATTATACAGTTTCAGTGCCTTTATAACCTATTTAGAGACCTGAATAGGCGTTATGTGCTGTCTGTCCTCAAACTTTCAAGCATTTGTTAAAGTAATTACCTTCTCTCTGTGTAAACTTAAACTTAAGATCAAAGGAACAAAGAAAGAATTTATTCACTGTTACCCTCTTATTACTCGTATATTTACTAATATACATATATTGGTATACAACTACTTATATTCCTACTTTGTCGCAACTAGTATATAATAATGTGCTTACATATACATTCACGTCCTTTAATCCCTTTCGCGGTGGATAAAATCTTGGAGACATGATAATGTCTTCTTGGTTACTTATTAGCAGGTATATTGGATTTTTGATGTCATATGGAATATTAGAAACAGTTTGCCAGCCTATCGCCCAATAGATTCCATATACTCCTATTCAATATATAATTAAATACCAAGCTCTTTATATAGTTCTAATTAATGATTGGAACTAAACAGTACATTTTATTATGCCTTACAAAATAAACTACATCCTTTCGACTACTGGTTACTTAATTGCTGGCAATTTTTTCCATTACAAACCCCGTAGATAACAGCGACACTAACATTTTGCATCGCACCTGATGGATGATCTTATGTTCAATTTTAATTAAAACTCAGCGCTTTGATTTAGATCGCCTAAGCTAGATTCATTTTGCAAAACGACATTCCTGGAATGATATTAATCTTGCTCGTACCGAGAAACGTGGTCTATCATTCAAGGTTAGAAGCACTGGTTTTCTATTTCTAGATCACAGTGAAATGGGTAATCATTATTGATGTAAATGCTGGGTGATTAATCGTTAGAATGTAAGAAGGATTAAGGTGCAATGAGTGTGGTATTGTTAAGACAAACACAATACATTTCTTACAATTGTGGTTGAAAATGATTATAGGTATTATTAGTTCTTTAAAGTAGTTAAATGTAGATAAATTGATATTGTAACAATTAGTTAACAAAACATACGTACTTTATAATATAAGTATAAATATTATTTAAGTTTTAAGGAACAGTAAGTGTTGGTTTTATCATCTAGCTTCAGTGTGATCTATGAATCATTCCATAACATCACTAAAATTATTCATTTAAAATAAAGAATACTATAATTTGAATTACATGTACAACATTAATTAAACAGAACATTAGTCTAGTTATGTGGACACCAAAGTTTAAATAAAGAAAAACATCTTCAGTAACCTTTTTAAAAATATTGACACTATTATTGGTTTAATGATACCTAAATTAATTTGGCCATAATCGCTACCTGTCAAACAATACGGCAAACATAAAGTAGACATTTGTTACGCGAAAAGGCACTCGGCAAAATCTAGATTCTATTTGGGAGTCCGCAGTGGAATGTAGAAAAATCTGTTTTATAGTGTGAAACAGGCCACTTCTGTTAATGTACTTTAGGGAAAACTTATTTATTATTAAAGATATTTTGTAGACTGAAAATGACACTTAGATAGCTCTCATTAACAATGCTTTCCATTGAAAAAAAATAAATTTATGGGGTGATTTTATCCCGGTAAACAATTAATACCTTAATAATGCAAGTACGGTAAAAGGGTGTTGATTAATTCAACATTTTATTTAGCAGAGTGCCATATCCAAGTTAAGTTACAAACGATAAAAGAAACGTAATTGCTAAAAACTCTACGGAACCTTGACAAGCAACAGCAATCTTTCAAGCACCTCCATAAATAGGTTCTATTTAGCGGCCTCTTTGAGAGTCTAGACTTAAACACTTTTAATTAGAAACTAACTCAATACATTCCAGCAAGTGATAAATAGTTATTGACTCGAAAAAACTGTAGCTCCCAGCTTTTTTGTTTTCCTAACAAGGCTAATTTATAACCGGCAAAGTTGCACTTAAAGAGTATCCATTCAAGTTTTTGCTCCAACATTAAGCAACATTTGTTACTATAATTTTATAGTTCATAAATAAAACGGGTACAATATTTTGTTTGGGCTATGGCAAATCAGTAAGAATAGTCGAAATATTGGGAAAATGCTAGAATAGTCAAAATTAAATACTAGTATCTTTTAATACCGTCTTAAATATTTGTTCGTGACTTGCTCGTGTTATTAAAAAACGAAAATCGTCAAATAGAAGCTCTATTACTCAATTATTATTCAAATTACATCTACAAAAAGACATCCCTTAATACCTTTTCGATTGGTCAGTACCTGAAGACATTTTATCTTGTCGGACACCTAACATTACTATATACAGTTGTATATTATCATCAACTTCACTCCAATAACTATACAAAAAACTATAACAAATAACAATATATTTTCTTCCCCAACAGATACACCCCTGGACCTTTCCACATCCCTCCTCTCAAGAGTGTTACTGCCAATATCACCGCCTTCAGGACCAGAAGACGAGCACAAGTCAATATCTGGTGACTCCCTGACGTCCTGCTCAGCTGGTTCCTCAAGTGAACTCCTAGATGTCACCCCTAAGATAGCCAGGAGACCAGCGAGGTCGGAGAGGGCTTTACTGCCCTGTGAAGTGTGTGGGAAGGCCTTTGATAGACCTTCGCTGCTGAAGCGACATATGAGGACACATACAGGTACTTAAGATTACGTTATTAGGAATATGTTATTAGGTAGTCAACATTTGTTTGAAGATAGTATTTGAGTAATTTTGTTGATTCGCATAATATATTGATCATCAAGGCTATAATTATAACAAACCTATTTTTACGCTAAGTCATTAGAAAAATGTGTTAAATAGCTTATGACTCAGTCCTCTAAAGAAAATTTATACAAACCTTATATTAAGATCCAAATCGGGGTATCCGTGTCTAATTTTCCCTATTTCAATCATCACCATTGATTTAGGATTGAATTGATTGATTTAGAAATCTCTATCTCACATCACAAATACATTCATTACCTAATTATTTACGTGTAAATTCCGTTACTAATTTCCCTTTAACCCCTTCAGGCGAAAAGCCCCACGTGTGTATGGTGTGCAACAAGGGCTTCAGCACCTCGAGTAGCCTGAACACGCACCGAAGGATCCACTCGGGGGAGAAGCCGCATCAGTGCCAGCATTGTGGGAAAAGGTTCACGGCCAGCTCCAACCTCTACTACCATCGGATGACGCATATTAAGGTTGGTTTAGTTACTATGTTTGATTGTATAAGTGTCGGCGGTGAAGGTGTTATTGAATTTGGAATATTGTGACACATGTTATTTATTTATTTATGGAGGAGTCGAAAGAAAGAAATTATATTTGATAACCTTATATATTAGGTTGAAATGAAATCTTTTAATTGAATTTCTGCACGTAAATGATATTAAGCATTGTAAACATTGGAAGGTCAGGGTTTTAATAGTATATCAGAATTTGCGTTCAGATGTTTTTTTATATTATAATTCATTTTTGAAACCCAATCCATGTCTTCATATGTTATTGAACGCCTTACCACTTTTATCGCATGTTACGCTATATTACGCTAAAGTATCTTACAAACTATTGAAGTACAAGCGCAACACAAACCATTTCTGTATCATATTAAAACCAAAAGCCAAGTATGGGATACTTCTTAAGCCACGTATGTGTATTGTATTGTGCCTAACCCATACAAAGCTCATTATATGGTGCAGTAAAAAGCCTCCGAAGCAGCAGGGCGGAAAACTTACTCACCGAAACCACAAAGGTTCATGGGAATATGGTCTTGAATGCATTGAGCAATCTCCACTATCAATTAGTAACGAGTGTTTAATTTGGTGCGTTCTTGTTGATGGATTTATTGGATTGGATCGAATTCTTTGGTAAATGACGCGTGACGGGCTGATTTTTATCTGAAGTTATTGTTAGTGTTTTAAACCAATTTTAACAGGCTCTGAAAGGTTTAAAATTCATCACTTGACTTATTATTTTCTTCTTTTAATTTTACAAAGCTAAGGACACTGAATTATTTTAGTGTTTAATGTAAACTTTAGTTTAGTTAATTTTATAATCGCTTTCTCCAATTCATTTAAGGTGGACTAAATATCTAACATATTATATCGATCAAGCTCCTTGACTATCAAAATTGATATGATAATAAAGCGATGTATTGATGACCTAATAACAAATATGATTCCATTTATCAATAGTAAAGTAATAACTTTATAACTTTTTTCTAGAAGATAAGGTATCCATTTACAGTTCTTCCCTCATTTTTAACTATAATACGTTACATACAAATTTGACGTGAAAAGTACATAAAACCGTAAATACTTATTACAAAGTACAATAAAGTAAATACAGGCTAAGCACAACAGTTGCATTATATTACCAGGATACAATAATCTAATTGCATAGAAACTTGGCCACGTGACACATTTTCTCTCATCACTCATCTATTAATACTATCCATAACACAATCCTTCGTAATTAACACAATCACGGAACAAATGCATCCTTATAGATCGTCATTTCATTGTGAAACGCTAATGAGGTGTTGTCCTTGAGATTCTTGAACAATAGTCAAGTGGTGTGATTAGTTTTTTATTGGCATAAGGTATATCGGTCGCATGCCTAGTTAGTATTACTAGACTGCTTTATGACTGTCATATCTAGGATGTGTAAATGCTGCTTCATTTTTTTTATAATGGAACATAATGCAAACTGTACGTAACTTTAAAAGAAACTCAGTAGCTACTTTTGACCACTACATAAAAATAGATCAATACTTAAATATTTAATATGGCAGGATTAATGAAACAACTAATGAGAAAGTGATAATTAAGTTGGTTGTCACTTTTTTAGTAACTTTAAAGCTACTTTGATAGCTTACTTTATAATTAGCCCTTAGTTGAATGATATCCGTAAGAATGAGATTCTTTCTTGGATAATTTTAATATTTGTATCTGGAATTTTCTTATTCCTGTACTCTTTATGTAGATTAACTTTATTCCACACATTAACTAAGCATACAACGAATGCTAATAAATTTATTAATAACGTATATTAAACCAAGTATATCCTCAACAATTGAGCATTATACTGTCAATCACATGTAAAACATCAATTAAACTGTGTCCGTAAACAATGAGATGATGTTTATGCTCTGTGCATTGAGCAATGAAGGCATTATCTAGTGTGGTAGTTTTATTGTTATGTTTTTTGCTAGATTTCATAATTCTAGTACCAGTAAGGAATATTAATCAATTTATGTAAAGGACTTGGATATAAGTAAATGTTAACTACAGTGCTCTAAAGGAAAACTTATTTAAGTTAACAACAAATATATATATATATATATATATATATATATATATATATATATATATATATATATATATATATATATATATATATAAGAGTTTAATTAATCTAATATAAATAATCAAAACAGAGATCTATACAAGAGTGATCCTAGAAATACTACTATAAATATACTCATACTAGAAATTACTTTTACCACCGAATACATTTACAAAAGTGAACTCATATAGACGTTAAAAAAGTAAAATATAAAAAAAAAAATCTATAGAAAAAAAACCCTACAATTTCCGCAAGTATGTATTATATTATACTATATTCTAATAATCAAGAATATATGAACCCACCTATTTATTTACAAACCCATCAGGCATAAACAACTGTCTGTACAGCCGAACAACCTTAACCCCTGGTCCGTCTTCACAAAGGCCGGTCACAGTTCCTTAAGCATTGTGGGTTCCCACGATGTGACCCGACCTGAGCCCCTTTGGGTCCTTGGAGCCACCTTACGCAGGTGTTTTCTAAGACGTGGACAGGGTTGGCACGTGGGGTAAATAAAAAATAGACGGGTAGTAAAGTGGTTAAGGTAAATGAGGATTCGAATACGCATGTGTAAGATACTTGATATGTTGTACAAGTAAATGTTGTTGCGCAAATAAAGCAATTATTTTTAATACAAATAACGTAAATCACGTCATCATTGATTTATTTCTATAATCAGCAACTACTATTGGGAAACCGTCATAAATGGTACTTGAATGATAATTTCTTACCTTGAAGAGATATAAGTTAGCTAAAAGACTAAGAAAATAACTGAGGAGATTTGCTATTCTATTAACTTAATTAGAAGCGTGTTTAAATGAGGCCTTATGATATGAAATGAAAATCTTTTGTTTTGAAATGAAAATCTTTTTATAAAAAATATGTCTTTAACATAAATTAATTCTAAAAATATGTTAATCAAATAGGTAAATATTACTGTTATATACTTTTTTTCTATCAGTCCAAGCATTAAGTTAGTAATGTAAAGTAAATAAAACAAAAGTACAGTGATATTTTACTCGCTTATCATATCGAGCTTTTATTGTAATAAATGATTATAAATTGTCCTACCCACTTAATTTTATAGATGTTAGTTACCGAATACGGTTGCAGTGATTAATCAGTCTTTTTGCTGATAATATTTATTAGTTGAACTTTAGAAAAAATACGTTTTCAATACGTGATGTATGTAAATTTTAGTTAAACGTATTCTTGTGATGATAAAGCTATTAATCATTTACTCCGGTCCAAATGTTTTAGAGATAAAGTTTTTCGAAATATAGTTTTTGTGTGCTTTTTTGCGCGAATATTGGTCACTAAATTGGTGGAAGTCAATAAAAATGCATTTATGTATGATCGGTGTTTTGTAAAGATAACATTAGTTAGAAATGGAAGCAAAAAATTGTGTAATAGTGGTAAATTATTCAAAGTTTTTGCACATTTTTTTAAGACTGACGAATACTTGCGGATATCTTTTTACGATTATACTAACCTTTTCCTCAACAGAAAGCGATTGAGTATTTACCAGTATTTTCTTATTCAGAAGTTATATGTTAAAATTGCGACTAAAACATTAACTTTGGATGAATAAAAAAAAGTTATGTTTATAATTTTATGGGTTATAACAATGTCCTGAAAGCCAAGCGATACAAAGCTGTAATGACGTGAGGTCCTTATTATTTGACTTTATAATGCCTTTATCATTATAGAATTGTATATTATTAAGAGCCCCCTATTTCTTAATTACTAAAATCGACAACCCTAGCAAAAAAATGTTGTGTGATTTTCTTAAGTAGTGCACAACATGAGTTCGTAGTTAAAACGTAAAAAGTCGAAGAGGGGCGTTATGGGAACTGGTCACAGCACTGCGATGTACAACGCACTCTGTTGTTTACACTTTTTAACCCATTGCATGCTTATAAATCTTGATTTTTATATTACTAGATTTAATTAACCATGTACGATCCCCTTACCATGTATTTACTATAAATTACCTGTAATGGGAGTTCGTAACGAGTACGAATATGTGCTTTAAAATTTTACTTTTACTTCGTATTTATTCATTTGCTACAAAATTTTAGTTTTTTATATATAATTATACAAAAAAGCGCTCACAATAATGTCTATATAAAAGATTATTACAAAAACCTGATCTCAGAATTGAAAACTTAACAACTAATAGATATACAAGTCAAATTTTCTACGTAATTCTTATTTTGAACACCATATAACTTTTGGAGTCAACCAGTTCCGTACCGGGCCGAAATCAGTGAAGCAAAGCCAGGTCAAAGAAAAGGGGTTCACACACGATCGTGTGAAGCCACGCTCTGATGGCCAGGGCACCTTCGGCAATGTCTTGGACGTCACGGGTCGTGATCGCACGTGGGAACTGATCTTTACCATGCGATTGTCTTGGCTGAAAGAAGTTTTGGCTGTTGCCTACTGGGTGATTTATGTAAGCGTAAATAAATAAAAAGTCAAAAGGCGGGTTTATTTAATTGGTTTTTGTATTATGATGTCAGGTAAAGAGATATGGTCATGTTTGCATAAGTACATTTGTGATTTATTTATGTTTGCATACTTAAATGAGCAGACGCTTAAAACTTACCAATTACATCATAACTATGGTAGCTCTGCGGGAATTTAATATGGAATTACAGCTATGAATAACTACGTATACTAATATTACATGACTGAGTCGTAAACATCACATTTTGAAATGAAACTCTTCAGATTAGATCTTCTGTAATATAAATTCTTATAACCTATTAGATATAAACTTTCTTATTAGTCTATTGTAAATCTTAGTAACTTCATCACCAAAACACAAACCACCTGTCAAAATTCTAACCTATAAACTTGTGACGCGCGAAAAGCTTCACCACTCATACTCGTAGCAATAAATATAATGGCAAGAGGCATCGCCATTCGGCCACACAGCTGCCAATTGTCTCGGAGCTCGTTAGGAGTTTGCATTGATGCCACCATTGTGTTGCCGCATTAAAAATCGTGCTGGAGATTGACGCGTCGAAAGCACCTCCAGTGGCTGATTCATTACTGCGCCCATCAATGGCCTAGTGATGGGAATAAACAACCGCACAAAGCCACTCGATGTTTATTGGATTTATATTATTTTATCGGAGTGAATGCTGGCCGATGCTTGTTTTGTTGGTATTTCGTAGGATGTGACTAAGAGAGAAGGAGTTATTTGATTTTTACGGGATATGAGTTATACCTGTACATATTTATATATTAGTTTACGCTTGCTAGTTATTTTAATATTAATATATTGCCCTCCTAGATTCTGTGATTGAATAAAAGTAACTATAACTTAAGAAAATCGAATCTAAAGATAAACTTATTATACTTAATTCCAATACGCCATTGCAAAATATGCGGTCGTCAGTCTAATAACTGACAACACTGGAGTTAGAGTTAGAAATACCTAATATTGTAATGCAAATAAATCTAGTTAACCCTTAGTGTGGTCGTCCGTTTTCTCGGGACAAAATGCGTCAAGTGTCGTACCAGTGACTGACGAACCGACGGAAAACAAATGATACTGCCTAACGAGAAAACTCGCTGTCAAGGTGACACTGTCAAAGTGACGTTTCTTGGATATACGCAAATTTCCTTCGAGACTTGGACTTAAGAATTGATTATGATGATTTCAAGTACTGATTTGAGACTTGAATATTAACTGTTTCTTCTCTGTGTAATAGTCGACTGACATTTTTACGTCCCAAGAAACTCAGTGGTTAAAATATGATCTCATGTCAGTCATGTATGTATATGGAGCAATTTTAATATTTCACTCATGTTACTACTGTTTATCTTTGATAAAGGCTGAAAATGTAAAGATCAAACCTTAATCAAATCTCTACTTTCAATGAGGACATATGAGGATATCAGTTTATTCGCTAATAATTTGTACAAAAAAGGTAAATTGCTATTTTTACAGTTTAATATTAATTTTATTATAATCGGATTGGTCACTAAAGCAAGATAATCAATAATGACACTATCATTTCTTTGTAATCAAAAGAGATTAAGTCGTTTCAGTTTTATGAGCCATATTGCTTTCGGTTCCCATAAAAAGTTTACAAGGGCCGGTGCACAACCTCTTTGCACCTGCCTTGCGTAAAAAAGATTTTCTACTAAAAAGTTTGATATACTTTTCGGCGTGTCTTTGTCAATGAGACAAAAAATAAGCTAGTTTTATTATTAAAATATGATGTACTACGTTACTAAACTACCGTTTCAATGTAGAAATTATTGTTACATATATGGCTATATCCTATTCGTAGCCTTAATATAGATGACATCTTTATACATACAAACAACAGTATCAGTTTCTATGGCAACATTAAATCGCGTTTTGACAGGAGAAACCGTAAATTTTGCATAGCAATACTTTATAGGTCCATTCAAATACTTTCACAAAGAGATTGTGAAGTTATTGTGGGCATGTGATATTGCCGACAATGAGTATGAGGCTTTAAATGTCATAATAATAAAGACGTCACTTTGACAGATTTATGTTTATGGAAATGCATATTTCACAGCTATTTAGCATGACGTATGATGCCTTAAGTCCTAGTTTAATTGCTAGGTGATCTAGATCCCAGAACTAAAATAAAGTTTAACTGTTCGTGCTTTAAGAAAAAGAAATGTTTAGATGATGAAAAATGGCGGTAGCCGTGTGCCGAGTTTATTTAGTTTCTTTTCCTATTACGTGGTCACGATAACTATTAATCTGCCAGCAATTCAATTTCTACAATCATTTGTTCCAATCGGGGCAAGTTTGAAATGTTCGCGTGCCTCATTCGCCGAGCAGATGCAATACATCCGGATGTGTGTATTAAAAATAAAAAGGCAGCATGCTTGATTTACAAATAATGACCAATCGTCATTATTGAAACTGTGGCATAATCATTTAATAGCAGAAGCGCGTGCACGCCGCCATTATGAAATGAAAAAAAGGTTTTTTATCACTGTGCAAAGGTAACGTGTCAGTTATGCCGTTTTCCGTGACTGCCATGCTAGAGAAAAAAGAAGATTATGGTATTGACAATGGTATTGTGTATATTACACGGAAATTGTGATTTAATGATAGGATTTATTGTATTGTTTTAACACGGGCCAGCACGCTTTTTATAATGTAGGAATAAAAAATAATGATATGCAATTTTATTGTAAAGTAGCTTTTGTGTTAATGACATGTGAAATGTTATTTATTTTATTGTTATTTCTAAAAATTGTGAAGAATTTTTCATTACCATATTTTAAGCATCCTCATTTTACCGGACAATAGATATAGGTACTAAGTAATATTAGTATTAAATAATATAAGCCTAACAGTGAGGGATCCATATAAAATTTATATCAAAATAAATTTAGTTATTCAAATCTTTTAAGTATACTTCCAGTGAGGACATGCAAAAAGCAAAATTAAAAAAAAACCTTATCGTGCTAGATTGCCAGCTAATGGCGGGCGGTCCTTCCGAAACGTCAGTCAACTGTCAAACTCTAGTGGCTCCTACTTACCGGTGTTACCGGGAGTTATTTATGGCGTGCTAATTCAAGATAAAGTAGACGTTAAGTAAAGACCTCAAGGTAAGCTCGGGGAGTCGGTAAATTGCATTTCAATATAGAACTAGGCTGGCTTAAAGCTGGAATACTTACGCTCTTAAAAGGGATAGACGGCATTCACAAAGCTCTATATATATACACTAACAGGTTATATCTTATATAGGTAAGATATAGTGTCATTAGAAATAAAGAAAACATGCTTCATGGTTGCCATGGTGACCAAATAAACAATGTATTTGATAATAATATTTTTATACAGAGTTTTATTTTGATTTCGTGAAGATTAGTTATTATTATGCGTTTACCCAGAGCGTGCACAAATGTCAAATTGACAAAAACTTCATTTTACGTCACACAAAAGAAAAAACAGTAAGGTCAGCAAAAAAGGTACATTTAAAAAAAAATGTTTTGATCAGAATTGATATTGTTGCTTGCGTCACTAGAAGTCCATTCATCAGAACTACATATAACACGCCAGTTTTTGAACTTAAAAACCAGGAGTTAATATTAATATTTAAGCTAGATTGACATTTTTGTGGCGCATTTTTTTGTTGACCCGCTGACCATACAATATGACGTCATATAAAGTCATTGTCATTTTGACTTTTGTGCACGCTCTGAGTGAACGCATAATACACTATTTTATTGTTTATGCTTTACGGTCAACGAAGGTCATCTGTTGCTAAAAATATCATTGTGAAAATAATGATCAACAAAAATATCTCACTTCAACATAAATAATTCCGTATCAGATGCATATCAAAAATATTTCAAAAATTTTGCAAGCAATTTCCCGGCAATCGCTCAATAAGCAGATGCGATAGTAATCTAAACTATACCTCCTTGCTGAACTATGCCGGGTTTCCAGTGCCTCGTATACTTTTTATCTGCGATGCCCCATCCCGTATTACACCTGTTCTGAACTGGTTGTCTCTCAGCGCTGATTCTGAAGCTTTGCTTACACTGAGATAGTATTAGTCAAAGTATATAGCATTGAAAAATATTCTGTTATGTTAATTTTAAAGATAAATTGTACAAAAAACATTTTTGCTTATTATTATTAGCATAGGAGATGTATAAATATGCATAAGTATTTTAAACAGCTAACACAAGTGACACATTTCCGAACTACTTATGGAACTCGAGTAAAAACAAGAATGCGATTTTTTTAAGTATATTAATATTTTAAGTATTTTGATACTATGTTTAATTTATACACTACCCTAATACATTACCCTACTTTCGTGGTTTGCCCTTACTAAAGATTTAAAAAAAATGAAGCGAATTGGCCCGATTTAAATACATCGGAACATACTTACAATCCCACTGTATCATTGTAAACGCACCCTTATATTTAATGCATGGCTGTAACATAGAAATTGATTGCTCCATAAGGCGCAGACGATAATTGGCTTGAAATTTATTCTTTAATCAATTCAGATATTAAGCCTTTGAATGATTACATCGATACGTGTTAATTGAATTTTTTGGTAGCTCACTCGGTTATCTGTGGCGTCTTAATTAATGTATGTAGGTATATGTGCCGATAGGATATAGCTAGAGGCAGGGTTAATGTAAGATAAATATTACTCGTCTTCGATCTTGAAAGTTTGGCTGTTGAAACACCCTTTTAATATTCTTTTATATTGTAAACTTAATTAGTACATGAAACATTATTTTATACCTATTTGTTCTTATTACTCATCTTCGATGTTACAACCTTAGCTCTTGAAATAGTTTCGATATTAATTTATATTTAAAACTTATTTAGCACTTACTTAGATCATTATTATATGTAGTTTTAAGAGATTCGCGTTTTATACTCTACTGCAACGTAGCCTAAACGTCAAGTTAATAAAGGTAATTTTATTATATAAAAACTTACGCGATAAGTCCCGTTAATTATTAATCATTAGATCATTATGTTTTACATATTTGTTCTAAGCCAGAACTATTACTTTTCGCAACAGATTAACTTAAATCTCTTTTCTTTATTTACTTCAATCTTAATTTTATATTTAAATTATAACTGAAGATCTGTGTTAAACCCTTTTTGCGATCATTAAAAATTATAAACTTAATGAACGTGTATGTATGCTTAGTAAATTCCAATTTTGTTTCTCAGTAAAATTTTCTCTAACAGGAAATTTTCAACCAACTGTTATGTAGTATTAAAACCTTTCGTTCCCATGTTATTATCAAAAGGAAAAGGTCCCTATAAACCGTTTTAATGTTAATGCTGTTTAAAATATTACCGGTATGCATCTTTCCATTTAAGAACTAAAGACTACAACAAACTTTAAGTTCATTTATCAGAACAGTTTACGATTTAACAAGACATAACATCAAATTTGCCGTTACTACAACTACTTATTATAACTAACAAGTACATTGCGAGACCCTATGGCCATTATTCCTAAGTTTGATGTAAGTACAGCGAATGAGTATGAACTTGTGAATTACTTTGTTATGAAGACCACGTTTCGGTTTACGATGGAGAACAGGAAATTGACAGGTTAATATCTTGTTAATGTTGACAGTTCAGAGGAAATATGAATATTTCATTGTGGGAACAAAATAGATAAATGGCGAAAATGAGAGGTTTGTTTACGGTAGTAATTTGAAAACACTAGATTGTATAAGAATCATTCATCAAATACATTTATTTGTGTTTGTTACCTGACGTATTATTCGCTACTTTACACTTTTTCTGATGTACATTCATTAGTGCTTCAGCATTAACTATGTAAAGTGTATAAAATTCTAATCTAAGTTATGTAGGTAGAGCAAAAAACTGAATTCAAGTGTTTAAAAATAGAAACAACCGTGTATCTATTGTTTTAAATTTATCTTAGGCAATCTAGTCGTAATTACGTAGGTGAATTCAGGAATTATAATTTATGTAAATTTTTAACACGATACATAGCCAGATAAGCTTAAAATCAATTTACATCGAAACTTAATTTACTTCCTACCTAAATTTAATGACATCGATTAGTCATCGCACTCTCTGAATCGATACTGAGTACTAAAAATATCGAAACCCAAATGGCAAGGACAATATCGATGTATTCGATTATTATTCTCTGAGCTATAATCGAGATAAGCCAGGATTTTCAATCAACATGCCGCGTGGTCTTTTTGCAGTAATGTTAACATTAAACAGTGATAGATGACTCCGCCATTTTGTTTAATATATTATTCCATAACGTAGCCTTTCATTTACTTTCATATGCATCACGTCTTTTATCATCGACAGGGTGGTATACAATGTGACGATATTATTTTTAAATTATCTCTTTTTGGTGTTTTAGTAGTACCTACTCGTATAATTACTAAGTGTGTATGGTGAGATATAACGATGTGATATAGCCAAACGTAGGTCTCAGGATGAGAATAGCATACATACGTGACCATGACGGTTATATATGTATGTATATCTATATACCCACATCTAAAAGTAGTCAAATGAATTTAGTTAATAAATACATCAGCTGCTTTATTCATAGTCAACTAAAATAATATGGTAAACATACTATTATTATCACTGCTTCAAGTTAATAAGTTACATTATAATTAAGTTTACTGGTCTCGCAGAAAAACCTTAATCTTAACAGAAATACGTACAATAATTCCATCCGTCAAACTGAAGTGACATTTAAAACATTGAATCCTAGGCTTCCACTCCATTTCAATAAGCCAAGCTTAAAAAGAGCCTTAAGCCACATCCAATTTGCGTGCCTAGTTACATAGCCTCATGTAACGAGAACAGATGATGGGATCTCATACTTATTATATTTGACAGCTCGGCCATAACAACTTTCGGTAGCAAAAATTCAGATTCAATTTAAAAATGTTATAAGCTTTTTTATAAGAAGAGTTTCGCCTCAGGCGCTTCGGAGGCTTAAGGACACGCAAGGTACAATAAGATGCCCATTATGCATTTACCATATGGCTGCTGGCATAAGGTGATGCGTGATTTGATTTATATGAGAAAATTTACTGGGCTGAATGATTAAAACTAATTTAAACATATTTATAAACAGAATTGTAGAAGAGCACAATAAAAAGTGTATAAGAAAGAATAAATATAGAAAACTATTTTACTTTATCGGCATCTCAGATAAATATAGTGATTTTAAAATATTTTTAAGTAAGATTAACTAAGACTAAATTCAGTAATAAATCAAGGGCTTCCAAAAATGTGGTATGGTAGCGTCATGACCATTAAAACAATGGTTTAATTCGAAACTTCCTAATGTGGTTAACATTACCTTTACTTTTTTTTGAATGTGACAACGATTTAAACCCATTAAGCTTTACCGTGGTTAAATAAGTTTTATGGTGTTTTATAATGATGTTTCTGTGAACGTTATTGTCATAGTCATAGAGCTTACAATTCAAATGTTACTTATGGTAGCATAAAAGCCTCTGAGTTTTCGGTTAGTAGAAAGCTTCATGAAATGACGATATGGTTTATTCAATTATACTTTGAAGACAATCATAATTCTCATAATGTTATGGAATGTTTTTTTTGTAAGAATTCATTTTAAACCCACTGTCACTAACGTAAAGGGCTAAATACTGAATCTAATACATACTTATAAACATAAAGTAATGTGTATACTAGATATTTAATACCTAAAGTAATAATGATATACTGGTTAATTATATTCAGAGACTGTTCAAGATGTCTGCGAGATTACTGACGGGGAATTATGAATGTTATTTTTATTGTACAAAGAAACCTGTACGCAAATCCTAGTATTATTTAACAGTAATTTTCATCACTAATTAACAACCTGTCAAGTATGAGTTGACATCAGTTTTTTATTAAGCGTCTCCAATTGAATTTTCAAAATAAATACATTTCATAAATTGAAAGCGACATGACACCTGTTTTTCTAGTTTTTGCTTAACGAGCTTTGAGACAAATCCTTAATGATATACATCCCCGTGGCTACTTAAATGATTATGTTTTTCTTTTATTTTCACCTATGAACATTTTTCTTGTTAATTGGTATCAAACTTATGTGCAGTCACTCGAAACATAATTGAAACAGCTTTATAGTTTGTGTTCTTTTCTATTCATTTTTGTTTGAAAAGTTGCAAAAAGTGCGTAGTTTTGTACAATTTCATAAATAAAACTATCGTGTACAGTATTATAACATTAATTTCTACAATTTCATAAAGATTATGACGTACAATTATAAAGTATTGTAATATTAAGTATGTAGAATGTTATTTAATATGTATGGAGCTATTAATACTTAACCAAGTTTTATCACTTATGTTATTAAAAGTTAAGGATATTCAAACATTTAATGTGTTATTATCTGCGTGCATACTTTAAGCTACTTTTAAATTTTGCTGTGGGACAAAGTCCACCAGTAAAAAGAATGTGACAATGAATACATTTAATTAGTCAGTTGCTTATGAGCTTTATGTCACCATAAACCTTAACTCAATACATCGTCTAAAGCTTTTGACTTCTTAAAAAGATCTCTAAACAAAGACACAGACATTCACAGTAACCTAACCTAACTCCCATTTTTATTCTTCGTAGGAGAAGCCCCACAAATGCAACCTCTGCTCCAAGTCTTTCCCAACGCCTGGGGACCTCAAGTCTCACATGTACGTGCACAGCGGCTCCTGGCCTTACAAATGCCACATCTGCTCACGAGGGTTCTCCAAACACACCAACCTTAAGAACCATCTGTTCTTGCATACAGGTAAAGTATTAAACATATATGAACTAGAATTATTCTCTAATATTCTAAGAGATATTAAGTTTTAATTGTAATGACTAAAGTTTGAATCGGTAAAGTTTGTCCGTTATTGAAAATTCTTATATTGAATAAAAAGAATTGCATTTCAAATTAATTTAATTTAAAATTACTTGACTGTCCATTCTCTGGTATAATGTGAAATCATCACTTATATCATACAGAATCTCTAATGGGACTTCCTAAACTGAAACTTTAAAAGCTTCATTAAAATAGTTTGATGCTCCATTGTCAATTTTGTCCTTTCTCCCAGCGTTTACAACGCGTTTAAATTTTAGCCCACATTGTAACTAAATGTAAAAGGTCTGTATTTTACATTTACAGTCACATTGCAATGTACGCGTTATATAGTGTGTTAATTTACTCTATCTTTTGCAGCTAAAAATCAAAAGAATGGTGTACGGGAAACTGCGTGAGCTTGGCGTAGAAACTTCACGATTCATGCCTTATACTGAAGCAGGTGAATAAATTCAAAGAGTAATGGAGTAAGCCACTACACAAAGACAACTTTTTGAAATACATTGATACTTGTTGAATTTAGAAACCATTCTACTTCAAATATTAATTCTTACTTCAAAAGTTATAAACAATATTTTACCTAGATAGGTATTGTCACATTAAACTTGGACTGTACATAAATTGTAAATAATAACATAGTAAATGTGATATTAGTGGATAAGTCTTACCTTACGGTAACAAATTAAATGTAAATATATTTTGTATGTGCTTAATCATTCATTCATTAAATGAAAAAGATTTACAATTTAATATACATTTTTAAATGCTATTGCAAGATTTCACGTAATTATTAACCTCGAAATACTGTATTATGCTAGAAAGTACAAAAGTTTTTATGTTTTTAAATATCTTTTAAGTGTTTTGACTTTAAGTAATTTATTCTTAGTCTAAGTTTTTCTTAATCGACGATTACAGCTATTTCAAATTTGATACACTGCAAACTAATGTAAATAACAACGGATTTGTATATATCAAATAATCGGCATTTTAATTCTTTGAAAATATGTACATGTGGAGTATTTTAGGATGCAATATATAATCTTATAGAGACTTATATAAAGTGTCAATGGATTACTTTTAAAAAACTTTAATTCAGTACTTCGTTTACACATGCAAGACTTTATAATTATAAGGTTAATGATGATTAACGTTTTATGTATATCAATAAAACATTTGTAATGTAAGAAGACAATAACATTTTTACACATCTGTTCTAAATGCGATATACAATTTACATAGTTACGTAGTAATTACGTACAAATACATAGATAGTGCTTACTTTGGTATGTACTTATGTGATTACATATATTCCGTTTGTAAGACGCGTGTAAATATGAAATATAATTTATTTTGTGTAACATTATTTATAATTATCACCAATTACATGTAAGTTAAATAAGGAGATATTTTAAATAAAGCAAAATTCACAATCTAAATATTGGTTTAATTTTCCTGTTCACTACCTGACCATTCCACTCCCGTGCTAGTCTGGCACTTAATTAGAATGCAACCAGCTGTCCAAACATTAATTAAGAGGCTACTAGGGACTAAAGGTCCGTAAAGTCTATTACGTAATAGGTTATAATTCTGTCACAAACATCCCTTGACTAATAAGAAAGGGTCAAAAGGACGACAAAAGGCGAGTGTGTATGAATTTACATGCACTTTCGACATATTCATTGTAAGATGAAGATACTATATTTTTCTATTATATTTAGCATTACGAGGTATGTATGTATGTAAGACGAAGCGATAACGAGGTATTTTAATATTGTTTAATGCTCTATAAATTAAATTTTCCCACACATTGGTGACTTTCGAAATTAAGTTTCACGAGCATAGACTTAATTGAACGATGTACGTTAACACTAGAAATTACCTAACGCTAGTTGTTAAAGAAGTAACCTCATTGGCGCCATCTTAAGCCTCATTTGCAGAATATAAAATGGAGATAATTATTTCTCATCTAGTTTTATGTTAATTGGAAATCCTGTATGAAAAGTAATGAAAACTAAATTGATGAGGGACTGTAGCCAAGTGGGTATGACCTCTTATTAGAAGTGCGCTCTCTTCTCATTAGAGGTCCGAATATAATAGATACGAATCCCGTTTCAAGCATATACCAATGAATGCAATTTAAAAATGTCATTTTCATTTACGTGCATTATTCACGGTCGCTAACATCCTGAAGAATATCCTTCGGGATAGATAATAGTCAGTGCTTGTATACGGTGACACGGTTTACAGTCTGTCTAGTAAAACGCGGGCTTTGAGTGGCTCATACCTAACATGCCTTCGACATTTCGAAGGTGGGCACTCAAGCCACTGACGTCAACAGCGACACAAAGGCAGTGTGTATATCCTAGTCGTGAAGTGTATGGATGTATGTACGATTCATGTGTTTCAATTAATTAAACGAATTGCGGGGTAGTCGTAGGTTGGGTGGTCACCATCAACTGAGAAATGGCTTCGACCATTCGTAACCAACTTATTTGATAATCAGTATTCAATGTGACAGACAGTAAACCTGACTAAATATTAACAGACACTGACTATTTTGTGAAAAGGCTGGTTTCTTCACGATGTTTTCTCTTATCCAATTTATAAACGGCGATATGAAAGTATGAGGCAAAGGGACTTGGGATCATTGAAATTTATTTGGAGTTGGGATGGTTACATGTTATAATATTATCTATCAGTGCTGCCAGAAAAGGTGAAGTTTCTAAGGTTTTATACCAAAAACCATTGTGCTTTAACCCATGTGAATGCGTGTCTATGCATGATAACAGTTTCTTTTTACAGAAGGTTGGTTGATACAATATCTATATATATATAACTTAGGCATACATTCTTAACGATGATGTACTTACTAGAGAATATCTCTAAAACTAACCCTTTCAACATATCTATATAATATATTGCAGTGTATGTAGGTATAAAAGTTACGAATGAAGAATCTAATAGTAAATCAATGAGACTAAATTTCATTCCCCAAGTCGTTGAAGTCTAATATAAGGCGAAGGGTAAATGGAATCTATGGGTGCTGGGTTCGCAGCTTTGCAATTCCACTACAATAATATTAGGGTTCCAATAGCAGAATATTTTATTATTCCTAGAAGATTTTATAACTTCTAAATGGATAAGACCAAGGAAGGAATACAATAAAGAATGTAATTATCCTAGATATGTATGTATGGATACGAGCAAATATAATACTTTCTTCCAATCTCTACGAGTGAAATTATCAAAAATACTTTGTACATATTCTCTTACATGATAATCTATAAACGATAAATAGAGGCAGTTATCGATATATAAACGTCAAAAGCGCAATGTGTTTCTTGGTCTATATATTGTGATGATTGTATATGCATGCTAAACTTAAACTCAAATGTATTCAACATAAGCACAAGTACAGTACATACATTGAAAGCCAAAACATTTGTCTGACACTGGTTGTCTCTTAATATTAAAATTCTACTATTGGTTCGGAAACCAAGGCTTCAAGAACCAACTAGAAATTCCGGCTTTCAGGATTTTATGCCCAGTGTTATTTCGTGTAAAAATAGACAAGTATGCATACAAATAAAAACATATTTCGCAGCTCCCGAGCCGTGTTCCCGACATGAAAGCTAACTTAGGAGTAGGCGTAAGGAAACACGCGAGTGCTGAGCCTATTTGCATAAAACAAGTGCGGCTCCCCGTATTAAGACTTAATTGTAAGGAGCCAGGAGCGATGCTGTGGGATGCTACATGTGACTTTGGTGTGCAGATAAAGCGGAGATGGACTGGCTTAGACTACGGGGTTTGCTCGGGGTTGAAGCTTTTAAACATATTTCACCAGTTTGTAGATTTGTGTTGTATAATTACGGGCATGCCATCTATAATTACAAGGTGAGTACTAAGACAATATGAAATTTGATATGTTTTTCACTTCACATAGACGACAAGATTGCGAGACAAAGAATTAATAACGTGTAGTGAAATCGTAAATACACCATAATAATAATATATCTTGAGAATAGTGTTTAATAACAAAAATTTTAATTTAGAATAGTTTCGTTCGGGTAGTCACTATTTTTAGCCAAATAAATATCATTTAATAATAATCGTATTTTTTGTCATTCCTTGTTAGTATTTACACACTAACCTAAGAATATAAATATTTCTATATCACATGAAATAGAGCTCATGTCTACACCAACACCAATGATCGATTTAGCAAGTGCGAACAGACATCTTCATTTCATTCCACAGCCATAAAGCTAGCAAGGAGCTTCCGTTCATTGAACAAACAAACACATATTTCGCTTTTGTACCAACATATCGGGACCAATGGCAGACATATCGTATTTATTAAGTTGTTCGTCTTTATTTATTAGTCGCGTACAGTACAGGTTACAGGTGTGTGCATTCATGTGCTTTAAATACGCTTGAAATATTTGTCCTTTACGAGAAGGAAATAGTTGAAATTTGCACTGCGTTTGTGTAAGAAAGTAATGGAATGATTTCATTAGAAACGGGCAGTGGTATTTCCGGACTACTTTTCATTTAATTTATTGTATTTTGAAGATAATTGTTCGTTTAGTTATTGGAATATCAACATCAAACATTGTTTTAACACATACAAGGCGACATAAATTACTTCGTTGTATTGCTTAATACAAAGATTAAAAACCAAAATATATTTCTACACGGTTATATGTCTCACCATCGTATGTCATGTCATATGCTGTCATTTAAGCGAAATTTGACCTCCATGTTGTTGTAAACCACTAGTAATTGGTTTTCGTAAATCGATACAAGACACTCTTACTAACATTGGCTCAAACGTCACCCATTGCGAATCAGTTATTTATGTATGTAGGTTTAAAGTACTTTTAACATTTGGTGCCTTATTATAAGCAAAACCGTAGGACCTGATTTCGAACAAATTTTGGAAGAGGCTATACATACTTCCGCAGTTTGTTTCTTTGTGTTATACTTATGCCATCTATATTTAAAAGTTGAGTAGTAATTAGGCGGTACAAGTGCGTAGCGTTATTTTTATTTACACCATTCGATTTCGCCAGAGTCAAATGAGGCGAAAGATAGCCATCAAACTTTTTGTGGCGCTGGCAAGTTAGCTTGTCATGAGATAGGAAAAAGTCCGTTTCCCAATCAGGTTGCATGCTTAATTTCGTTCTTAATCCAAAACGTTCGGCGTAATCTCTTGGCGTGACTTCAAAGAAACTCTTTAATATTTCAATAAGCATTTGACTTCGCTGATGGATAAATCTAACAGACGGGCTTATGTACAAGTATTTGGGATGCGATTCTGCTTATATCTATTTATAAATTCTTTTCTTATTTAATGAAAAAAATATTATACTTAGTAGCTTAAATCGAAGGTTCGTGACCACCGTTTGAACTATTTTAGATCTTATTTATGGATTCTTATACGTACTTAAACCAATATACGTACCTTAACTCAATGAATAAAAAGCAATATTCTAGGTATTTCTCTTTTTACCAAAAATATAAATACGTAAAGTATATTTTTGTGACAAACTTATTTTAGTCTTCCACATCTGATGAATTAAACTAGTCCACGGTAATGTAAACTTTAGATTGCATATTAATAAGAAATAGAAAATACTAATTCAGAAATTAACTCTGTACAGCAGAATCAACCAAGAGCACACCAGAAATCTCCAAAGTTTTTAATCTCTACCAACATGAAGCACGTGTCAATCAAAGAGCCGAAATTACCAACGGTACAGCTACTTGCTCATTCGTATTAGCATAATCTGCACCTCAATATTAAACACAGAAGACTTCACTAACAAAGAATATATCTAAATTATATAGAGGTTTATTATTGAACATAGATGTCGCCCTTTTATTCCCCTTCATGGAATTTATTGCTGATAAACGTAGTCACTGATATATTTTATACATACATACATATTTATTTACTAAAGTTTTAAAAGCATGTTTTGAAGAATTTTTAGTCTCATATAGCCTGTCGTATTGTATTCAATAAACCACACATTTAGTAATATAGATAATTTTGATAAGTCTTTCACCCAATTAAAAAAAACGACATTTGACAAGATTATTAAGACATTATTGACTTTTGTAATCAGAGACACTGAGTTTTGACTTACATCCATATCAAAAGTGTGTGGCAACAGGTTTCTGAATTAACGCAGTGATCCTTCTGCTTACAACTTTCCTGCAGCATTAGCATAATGTACGTGAGATTGAAAACTGGCCGAACAATTTGGGATACCTACTTACATGTTCGTTAATTAGAAGGGAGAAATTCATTACGAAGTCTTATTAGCTTGTTGGCGTAGTAATTCTGTCTCTAATCAAGCAAAAACTAACATGAGTAAGCTATAGATTAGAACTATCATCGCCTTTAGATCCGGGTGTCTTAAATTAAAGGACTAATTATAATATTAGATGGCGTTACTTTAAATATAAAACTAGCTATTGATATAATGTTAAATATGCATTTACTCGTATGTATGTATATTCATTACAGCAGCTAAAAGTTATAAAAAAGTTCTCCTTTTGGTCTCAATAGCTAAAACACATTTCAATGACTTTTTTAAGTTGTTATTATGAATGTAACGTAGTTCAATTAATATATTCATGCACGTAACATACCTTTCTCTTAAAGGGGTAGGAATACCTAGTTATCTTATCATAGGACAAATCATAAACATCGCACTGATACGTTAAGTACTTCTACATTTTTTTATAATCGCCGAAAGAATCCAAACGTAACAATATTAAGTAACATTACAAAACATTATTGCTTAAGCCCTACTCCGTCACTCATATATTTCGTATACATGTATTTATTATAGTTCAACCACTCTTCACTGCGACGTTCTTGGACCAATTTCATAGATTGTCTCATAAATAACGATATTTCATAGAACATGACGTCTTATGCATCACTAAACTGAAACTTTATGCATAGATTTAGCGTGGTCGCAATTTTATACATACGTTTACATTCACTTTTATGATAGATAAATTATAAGTCCCGAGATGTATCACGATTTTGATAGTAGCTGCGCACTTTACCATTGATTGCGACGTCCTAGGTTTGAATCTCAGTTCTGGCATGTACCAACGAATGATACGTAAAAATGTGTTTTTCGTTTATTTATATAGTTTAAAGTCACTAACGGTGAGGGTAAACACCGTGATGATATCTGCCTAGCTTTTGACATAGGTAATAGCCAGTGCCTATATACGGCTATATGGTTCACTACCTATCACGTTGGGTGCTGCTTATGTAGTGAAACGCGGGCTTTGAGTGGCTCATACTTGCTTTGCTGCTTGCTTTCAATAATTTGGAGATGGGCACTCAAGGCTTCGACTACCCAGCCACAATAAAAAGGGAGTTTGTATACACAAGTCGAGAAGCGAATATTATGTATGTATTTGCGAAGTTAAACGCATGAATCATTTAAAGGGACAGTGCTACGTATATTATTAATTATGGCATTGTTTACGGACTATAAGTTAACGTAGGTTGAACTGACACTTAAGGTTTGGTAAGATTTTTATATTAGTTCTTGTACTACTATGATTATTGTTATATTCCATCTAAACCTTACCTTATTTGTCCAGAAAACTATATACTTTGGAATTACATAAGACAGCATTGCAATCGATTCATATGTGTATTTAAACACCCAGTACTTAAACTGTTTATAAACTTGTTATTAAAACCCAAATGAAGTTCCACTAAGCAGTTTCAACACAAAGCTGTTAAGCCGACGTTAAACAAGTAAATAAAAAAGTAGTTCCTCACACAATCAACAAGGGACCGCGTTTAGAAAAAACGTAATAATACTCATACAAAATAAATGAGTGGGGATCAATATGAGTAGTGGTCATTCGAGAAAACGACTCGTCATAGGGCGTAATCGAAGCGAGGAGCCTTTGAGAGCTCGGCGCTAGGTTTAGGGGTCCATAGGTGGACTTTTGGATATAACTCTGTCGTAATTATAATAGACTCAGATGACTATGATGACTATAGTGTACTAACATGACTATAGTCTAAAAGTGTCGAAGTTACATACCTGTTAGCTGAATAGGACTTTTAGAAGCGAACATATGTTGCTAATGCTCTTAATAGACTATAATCTGTTTTCATTAAAAGTCACGAACTAACAGTTTATAGGGTACAGTGCAGATTTATTTAAAGAAAAAGGACATTTAATAGCTAAAGCATTGTCTGAAAAACTTGTTAGCATTTCCGTAAACTCCCGCCTCATATGAATTTAATTTCAATATATCTTTTTGCTCTGATCCCCTATTTATTATAGCAACTCGCTCTTGGCGCATTTTTTCACCGATCTTATCAAAATGTGTATTGCTCCCATTTCGCTGACAAAAACAGCCGACGATTGGTGCCACGTCGAGGAGTATGATGCTGCAACTCGGGGACGTTACCCTTTGGCTCGTGTTAACATTCGGCCTTTATAGTATTAGTGTTTAGTAGTACATTGGTGGTATATTTAGGCATCCGTGACTAGTTGGTTAGTAATTGTAGCTGGTGACGTTAGATAATAGCTTGTGTGTGTTGAGCTACAACTGTTTGGTAGTGTTCGGTTAAAAGTTTATAAAAGGTATAGGTTTTTTCGTGCTGAACTATATGAAGTAAGTACCTGGAAAGGTTTTTTTTTGTTCTAAGTTCTATGCACCTACTTCATGTACCTACTTAACCAGCGCGTGAAATAACGTGTACTATGAATTTTGCTAGGCTAAGTCCTTATATGAACTCCTACAAGGAACTGTTGAGAACAAACCTCAACATCGAACCTCAACCAGCTCCTGTAATTACATTACATTTTTCCAATTAAGCCTCAATTGTAAATTAACATGACCAGATTAAATATTAATAAAGACCGCTCTTAACTCACATTTTAATTCGACACTTAATTAACAAACAAAACGAGCGAACAGTTGATTTAAGATCTGCCAATTCGCACACCCGATTCCCAGCCCTTTAATAATATCGATAAAATGTACGATCGCTGCTTGAATTAATCGATAATTGTCGATAAATCATCGATGTTCGATTTGCACAAAGCACGAGTGGGGTGTGAACAGTTAATTTATCGTGGCGAGGATGGCGTGCTAGGTGCCCGTAACTGCAAAGCCCTCTTTATGGGCCGCGGGATCAGACGCGCTGATCGGCAGGCGTTCTCTCTGGACCTCACAGGGACCTATTCTTCACTCAATTGAAAAGTAGTAACATAAATACAAGATTGGTTTTTCATTTTCGAAAGTGGACTTTTAAGGGTAAGTATTTCGACTATGAAACAATAAATTTCTGTTCGATGCTTCAACTTTCTTCAGCGAGTGAGTATTAGTAAACCGTTGGATACTTAATCCCTAACTTATGCACAATGATGTTAATAATTATCAAACATCTTATTTGCCGAAGATAAGGCATATCAATTATGCTCCTTTTACCTCAAATGCAATGTAGTTTCATTAAAATTTCACTGCTTGGGCGTTATTGTCATTGTAGTGTATAAATCGAGTAACGTAAATCGACACACGAGCCTAACTAATAACTAATATGATGTCAATTATCTAAATATGTAGCAATGTGTCACATAAACACTATAGTAAATATACTTTTTGTTATTGTTTCCTGTAAATATAAGTAAGTATACTCTTACAAAGCGAGAGTGTTAAAAATATAATAATTAAAAAATAATATTCCCATGTACGAGTATTCATTCGTGTACTTACTCGTATTATTTACCAGAATAGCCCCTCATACCATTGAGTCAGACTTATGAGTCCGCTTACAAGATAAGAAGAAAGGATGTACTGGCGTCACACAGGATCAGTTATAATCGCAATGCCCACTTAGCGGCCATGAGGTCTGTATCTGCCCGATTGTCTATTGCACGGCCATCATTTAATTGTGTATGAATCGAATGTGCATATTTGATTTTATTACACGCTGGGATGGGATTGTAGATCGCATAAAAGGTATAAGAGATAAAAGCAAAAAACTATCAATAGATATATTGATTATGGAAAATATATTGATTCTGGTTTATGAAAATAGTACATACCTATATGTTATATTAATCGTTATAAGTAATATAGTATTTGAAAAAAGTATGATCACGTTTTTGTGTTGGGTGAAAATTATATCTCATTTTTCAGAAATTCTTATTTTTCGTTAGCTTTTAACATTTTATAAAGTTATAATAAAACTAGATAAAGAAGACAATATCATAGTTTTATTTACTATAACTTTCAAACTAACTATAAAACAAGAAAGTCCGAAGCATTATCTACACATCTCCGTGTAATTCAATACGATCTTTTCATAACAACCGAAGTCTGTTAACGCAAATTGTAAATTAATCTCTGATCTTTTCTTATTATTTCTGTTGCAGTGTTACTTTACTTTCCATTGAAGCGAGTCACGGATTATCGAGGCGTGGGCATCGCGATACTTTCCAGCAATAATCGATATCGATATAAATCAATACTGTGGTCAGTGTTCACGAACTATTCAAAACAAACAATGGCCGCGTTACAATTGTAACAATACCTGAACGGCGCAAGCGGGTTAAATATTGGAGATGAGGAAGTGATTCCGGTGACCATGAGTTTATGGGGCCCTGGTACTACTGCCTATTGATAGTATTGTACGGTATAGGTGTTTAAATATATATATATATATATATATATATGTATATATATATATATATATATATATATATATATATATATATATATATATATATATATATATATATATATATATATATATATATATATATATATATTTACTAGAATTTATCTTTCAAAATACTTTTAACATAAATTATATCTATAGGGATAAATATTTCATCACAGCTTCAATTCCCAAAGAGTTAGACATAACAAAAACCTGCAAGCAAATATTGTCATATTTAACCTACTGTGTGTAATCAGCAATTGTAGAAAGAAAGGATATTTAAGGCCCAAAAGTAGAACATTAAACTATAAGTCCATTTAAGAATATTTGTCACTGTATCTGGAATATTGTCAAAATCATAGAAAGCACTATTCCGTCATACAGTTTTAATAATAAGCCAAATAAATATTGGTCGCATCCTACTCAAGTCCTTTCTAAAGAACACAAGCACCTAGTTCTGTTTTTCCGTTCAAGCCAACCTCAAACGTAGTAAACATTTCCTGCTCGATCTCATTAGTTTTTGTCCCACCCGCAGCCAACCGTTTTGTGGTCACTCTACACCAAACAATACCAATCATCACTACCAACCGAATAACAATAATATACAAACGTGAGTTTACTATTTCATCCTGGACAGTTGAAATACAAAAGTTGAGTCGTTTTCGACCTTAGCTAACTTATATTAAAGTGTTAGGGTTTTAGATGCGTAGGGTTGGGTGTGGATTAGGTAAAAATATTTTTTAACGGAGTAAAAAATAAATTAAGTTTTCACTCAAAATGTGATAACTAGTCCTTGTTTATTAGTTGTTTAAGTTACTAATTTTAGCAGTGCAATAAAATTTATTGACTTGGTTTTTGAACAGAATAGAATGCTGTTTTCCTAGAATATCGTAAAGTCTGCCCAGACTTCTTGGCAATTAGAGATAACTGCAATTACCAATTCGCTATAATTAATGCCACCAAATCATCATCATACTCCCAAACGAACTATGTGTCCTCAATCACATCTTCAAACAGGATTAAGGAACTTGACTATGTAATATACACCCCAAAAAGCGTTAAAGCACGTGAGTTATTGATTAAAAAGTATTTGACTAAATGTTGTGCCCCGAAAATACATCACACATATCATACATTCCGTACACATTAGTATATTATGTGTAAAATGATTAACTTAATACCTTTGTATACACATAATAATATCATGTACTGAGTACACGTGAGTATATTATGTGTAAAATGATTAATTTAATACCTTTGTATACACATATCATGTACTGAGTACACATGAGTATATTATGCGTAACATAACTAACTTAATACCTTTGTGTACAATTTAACAAATAGCAACCCTATCTTATTCCATTGGGTGTTTGTATAGTATTACAGGGCAATTGCGAGTGGCAGAGTGAATTGTGGGGCACGTGCGAGGCTGAGGCTCTGGGTTCTAACCCACTTCCCGGTGATTTGCTATGCGTGCCAGCAGTTTGTGGTTGGTGAGATTGGCGCTGAAGGATGTAAGTATCGTAATAGTTTTTCAATGAAGATGCTAAAGTTAGCTTTGTAAATTATAATAGTATTCTTTATTTCAGTTTTTAGGGCAAACACGGCTGAAAAGATTTTAGTAAAATGGTTGTTCGTCTCTTTGAATAAATATGTAAGTAAATTTATGTTTTCAAGTGGATTATAATAAGCAATTGTTATTGTTTTCTGTAAAGTGCATTAAAAAGTACGTGTTATTCCAAATTGAATACGGGTTATTTTTTTTATACGTTTGTCACCAAGCCGTTTGTTTTTTAGGACACATGTGGTTTTAGAATACTAGTGCCTTTGTCTTGATTAGAACATAAAAATACTCGATACAACTCGTTATTCCACTAGTAGCGTTTTATACAAGGCCCAGATCAATTGAAAACGCTTCCTACAAAACGAAATAAACGCACAAATTCCTAGAGTCGAACCAACTATAATAATTTGTGCGTCAGCGTAAATGGACATCAAAACGCAGTCCGCATTTGAGTCTATTTGGACCGATTACGCCATTTCCTCTGCCGTTTAAGTGTTTAAATAAAAAAATCAATGGGCTACGTGTGATTGGACAGTGATGGAATATGACAGCCTCTGTTTGTTTTGTTAGATGCTATATCGTTAAGATAGTGCAATGGTATAGGCAGATATTATAGGTATGGAATCTTACTGAAATACGTGAGGGTGCTATATTACGGTGATATATTCTTATTTAATAATGACATGTTTATGTATGATGTTAATTTTTTTAAAGGTCTTATCAGAACTTCGACTATTAACTCTCATTAAAATTTATTATTGATTTTCTTAATAAATGCCATACTCAGTATTCGCCACACAAAATTCAGTTAAGAATGCTAAAACATTTTAAGAATGTAATGCTAAGGGATAACCTTAGCTACCTCTATAACACAATAACCCAAAATTCATTAATAACCTCTTACAAAGAAAAGATACAAACATTTCACCTTAGTACCAGAGCATAAGCCCTAACTGTGCAGTCCCGCTGTAACCTTTACTAGGAGCTCAAATAAGCCACATTCCCTCGCAACACTGTACCTAATAAGTACTTTAATTAGCCATTGACATTAATCAAGCACATTGTCTAATCTAGCCCATCTTAATGTCAAACGACGGTTACAGGCAGGTGCCGTTTCACCTGTTGCCCGATCAAGGGACCGGCCCTTTAAGGTAGGGGTGTCACGAATGGAGTTTTTAAATTAAATAGGTCAAATAAAACTTTAAAATGGGATTGTATTTGTTAGTTTAGTGGTGACTAGTGATTTTTGGAGGCCTTTTCGAAAATAATCTGGGTAGCATTTTGCTTTGTAGCACATTGTTTACCTTGTTTTTAAATATACATGCAATCCATTTTATATATATATATATATATATAACCTAGGAATTACTATTAAGTATTAAGGTATGAAATCCGTCACGTATAGTTTTTGTTACATTTATAAATTCTATACGGAACGTTGAGATAAATATCATAAATATATATGTGTTTATAATTATACTGCTAATTCAATTATATATAAAAACTTAAACTCTCCTACAGTACAGTGAAATGCTTGATTTTCTTAACAGCTGTTTTAGTTTTTCGCCTTTAATTAACTCGTAACGTTCACAGATTAAAATTGCTTAAAATGATTTATTAAATTGTTAAAAACGCTAAACATCTGCGAGAGTGGAAAGATTATTTACTTAAAATAATTAATTTTAATTTCTTCGATGACCCTGGAAGTGTGAGCAGCAAAATACGCGTTTTCCATACGACCGTTAACAATTTGGGACCCCATAGCAAGCTTCACGTAACCACGTACCTCATTATTAATTCGATATTTTTCCTCCTTATTTACTTGTATAATAACTAAAGGCACAGACATGATGACACAAAAGAAAGGCAACTTTCATAAGAGACAGAACTGATCTATACGTATATTCTTAGGCGTATTCGTAGACTATATAGTAGTCACTATAAATAGTAGCTATAGTCCATAGTAACTACGTATAGTATAGTGACTATAGTCTGCATATAACTTTTGAACGTAATTATGTAGCTGTACAACTGAACGTAATTATTCATTCATTAGCCAATTTCGTCTTACGAGATAAAATATTCCAGACACTGATAAAGAAGAACTTATTTAGTAGCTTCTAACATACTTGTAAGAAAAGCTCAGAACGTATGTTACCATATCTTTAACACGTGGTTTCGAAGTTGCTTAAAACCATTAACTCTGTAATTACAGATATCGACATGCGAACCTCTTTCTTTCGTTTTGCACCTTATATCAACCTTATTTACATCCCAATCTTACCCTTAACAGATAACTTATCACCAAAATAGTATCTAGCTCCATTTTAACTTCCATAGCAGTTTATTAGTTCAGTATAGAACAAAGACGTAGGTTCAACCGCTCAACCGGCGTGCGCGCAATGGAAAGCCACGGGTCGCGGGACAGGTGCTCTGCGCACGCGTCGACCGTTATTCATCTGCGGAGAGTAAGTGCCAAATAGACTAGATGTTAATGTTGTTGCAAAGCTTCAGTTGGTTGTTTCGTGGTAATGAAAATATATGGTAATTCAAGGCTAATTTAACTATTAGAGTATTAAGATACTTTAAATTTCTCAATCACTTTTAGCGGCAATAGGCGATTATGATATTTTCTATAAAATCATAGAAATTCTGTAATTTTAGTATTGCTTACTGAACAGAATTTTTGTGCATGGTTTGTAATTCAGAATTTCTAATTATGCGTGTCTAATTATTATTTGAAATAATAAGAGTCTGGATGCTTACGTAATCATTTTATGCATTTATTAACAAATATGATTAGCATCCCTTATAATTATCCGAAGGAATAAATAAACACTCATTACCTCACCATAAATAAATAAATTGAAATACACCGCTTAATATTATTGCTCTCCCAGTCAAACCTACTTTTATGATTTGTTATTACAAAAGCCAAAGTTAAGAACAGCTGGCATGTAGAATTTCTAGTCTAAACTACTCTTACTCTACATTTCTGATCGTAGAAAGTGCGCAAATGTCTTGGGAGGCACGCGACTAGGGTGTGTATGCCATGGGGTATTTAATGAAGATTATCTATCAATGATCAGGCATTGTGTAACGTACAGGTTGCTTTTTTGTTTGCTTTTTATAGGGTAAAAGCTGCTGTTATAGGGTGGTTTAAATGTTCTTTTAGCTTAATACTTTGTTGGAGTAATCCATTATGTGCGGAAGTTAATATGTTCTTTACAAACTGGGTTATTTTTTATTGATTAATTTGGCTACTTCAGCATACTTCAATATAAGTGAATAATTATCATAAAGCTTGACAAAAACTGGCAGTAGAATTAACAAATTGTACAAGTGAGTTATTATTATAAAAGTAAAAAAATTCGAGGTAAAATTATCAAATGTAAATTCTTTGATTTATGCTTGGTTACATAATTTCTGATGAAGATTTAAAACGATATTATGTTTTTACTGATGCCTGGCAAAGGACGGTTTTCTAACCAAAATTAATTAATCAATATTGCTTATAGTTTACAATTTTGCAGTTCTTACTCATTATAAGGTTCTTTTTGTTTTCACGTGTCTCCAAAATTGTTGAGAAACACACCTGTTTTACCAGATTACCGGATGCCAACGTGACAGGTGGTGACATGATCGCCATGTAGGTACATACTCAAATTAGGTATTATCCCGAGGTATAGACAACATTTAATGGAAAAGGACAACAGAAGTGACGGTATGTATTGTGGTAAGACTAGGTATATCAAAACGGATCCTTGGTTCAGTACCTCCCACGTTGGGTGCTGTATATCTAGTGAAACGCGGACTTCGAGTGACTCATACTTAACATACCTTCGAAATTTCGGAGATGGGTACTCAAGCATCTGACTAAAAGAAGAAGCCACAATAAAAAAGGGAGTGTATACACAAGTCGTGAAGCTTAGGTTTTAATGGATCCTTAATAGACGTTTTCTTGTCTCCTATACCATTATTGTCCTACATGTCTAGTAAGTAAGTATTGCCTACATTTAAGGACCACAGTATAAGACAACACATAAATGTTATACTTAGACTTTATATAGAACATAAGAACTCTATGGTCATCTTTTCCATCAATATCACTATAATAGCAATAGCTCCGGATGCTATGGTTTATAATTCATTAAATTTCACACATATGAATCGAAATACAGTTGCGTCTACCTATTGGTTCGCTCGTTAATCTCAATGATGAAATTGCGGCTCTTACTTTAGCAACGATGTAGCCTCTGAATTGAGTATGTAACTTAGGAAACGTTCTGGAAGTTTGTTTGTTCGATATATGATATTGTTTGTGTGGAACATTAATAGAGTTCTAACTGACTTAAAGTCATGTCGTAGAAGACGACTAAGAAACAAATGTACTAAGAAAGTAAATTCTATTTTTTGAGCGATTTACTTGCAAATAATGTCACATTTTGAGCGATTAAAGGACCAAAGGTAAATGGGGATTATTCAGCGATAGGATGAAGCAATTTGACAAAAAAGAAACCTATCAATATCATCTATTTTTTATATATATATGTATTTTGTCTAAAAGTGAAATTAGTCAGTTGTAAGTTGATTGATTTAAGTACAAATTTCTTTGGTTTTGTTGACATTTAGTCATTTGTTTTATGCTATATGAATTCCAGAATATGCCACAACTTGAATGCTACTAGTTTAATATATTCTCAGGTACGTAGCCAAAGACACAGCAAGACATTAGTATCGACACGTATACTGTGCGTTGTAATTACGAGTGTTGTTTGGTTAAATAATATTTAGATTGATGTCTGTCTGTCTGTTATGAAATGGGAGTCGAAATGAAACTAATTTGGATCAAGTGTGGTAGGAGATATAATTTGAAGCTGTATGAATGTAGTTGGTATACTGATTTGATGGATTTTACATTGTAATTAAGCTTCGTTGGAACTTCCGCTTTCTCTTTACAAGTAAGGTAGGCTGTGAGTATGATTTTGTATATACACTATAAAACACTACTCTTATACCTCTTTGAGTAAATAATAAATGGTAGACCATATTGCGATCAATAAACACGGGGGTTACGAGGTGGTCATAGAATAACTTCGCAATTGCGGACATGGACACCTATACCTCTGGCCACGCCGCAAGGGTTAATGGTCGTAAACGCGTTTGTCTTTTTGTCTATATTGCAATTCTGTATGTATATTATCGCTTCTACTTCCCTAAGATAAGCTAAGATGTTCGATTGCCTCCTTTCGTTATCATGTATGTTTTTTTCTATTCTTAACACTACGTACAATTGCGTATTCTAAATTGTATCTAATATATAACATATATTTCACTGACTTTATCAAGGTAAAGATGCCTAACAAAGTAATGATATAGTATAATAATGGTATACAGATAATTATATGGTCCTAAACTTCCAGAAACCAATCCTCAACTAACATAATAAGATAACGATTGTGCATGTATTTTTATATGTATATGTAACATCACTAGTACGTATGTAATGTATTTATAATAAAGAATAGCTTTCCGAAACACTCTACCCCTAGTTAAGGGTGAGGTAAGGGGCAGTCCACACGCGCAGGTTGCATCCGCTATAAAAGCCTTGAGGAAGTGTTTTAACGGACAAACGGTTGAAAGGGGCCCTTAGTTAAGATCCTGACAACAAACAAACTTATATTATTGTAACCATATAATGTAACAGTTTGTTACAATAAAATATCATATAAAAATACATAAAATGAATACATATATACGTATGTATTATACACTTTATTCTTTACGGTCCTTTCAGGATAGTTCATTATTGTTTTGTTCGAGGTGGACAGAACCAAAGAGAGAAAACATTTACTTAGTTAATTTTAACATTACATAATGGCGCAAGGCCCTTGAAAGGAAGTAAAAGTAACGTGTTAGTAGCCAATCACTTTTTACTTTACGTCCCTTAGACACTACCTAAGAAATTTTGAAAAACCAAGCAGATCTAAAATGCTTTTGGTACTTACTTCCAATATAGAGTAAACGTATCATCATCGTCTTAAACACCCTCCAGTATATCCTTTGTCCATAATTGAACTTCTGTTGTTATTGTTTCGTATAAAAAGCTAAAAAGGGAGCCTTTCCATCGCTGTCAAGTGGATTTCGTATGACTAGAGATTTTAGGAAACAGGTGATCGATGGATGATGATGCGATATTTTGGCTGAGCCATGGTGGTGTTAAGTATATGAATGGGTGATTGTAAAGTTGTATGGGATGTTTTTTAATAAGGGTTTGATAGAAAAATGTTTTAGCAAAATATGGTGCTTTTATATAGAAATTATAACTCCAAAATTACTAGGGTACCCTAGTAATTAAGGAGTTATAATTTTATATTATATTTATATATTTGTTTTATATTATTATTATTTATTTGTTTTATATTATTATTATTTATTTGTTTTATATTTGTTATTAAATTTTGAAATAAATGGTATTACGTTATTATTGTACCAACACTTGATGAAAAGATCTCGTTCACAAACTCCAAAGTGTCTTTTCCAACAATAGCTAGGTAATAAATAGGCTGCCAGTATTTCCTAACATAATTTAAATTAACTTACTTTCCGAAACTATCTATTACTTACGCCATGACAATATGATAAAATATATACATAATTAATCCTTTATGGGGTGGACAGAACTTCGTTCATATAATAACGCTACTTTAAAAAATCTTCTGGATCGTTTATAGCTAGTGTTGTAGTTATGATATAGTTTTAACGTCATAGACCACAATCAAGCCTTTATGTACCAAGCATTTTACCGTACATGGCGTAGAACGTGTTAAATACACCATACATACATAATTTCTCTGCAGACTTCATTATGCATAACACATACCATTTAATGTATCAAAACACACCCATCACCGATCTTTATTACACAATACCAACCATGCAATATATCGGCATAGCTTGGACAGGCCTGGACGTTTTTGTCCAAGCAATTAGGCGTGCACCGGCCATTCGTCCAACTGGTCACGGTAGCCCCACGAGCCCAGAATAGGCCGTGACTGGAGGTTTCTTTCTATTTTGTGTTGTGATTGCGCCGCGCGTGCGCCATGGAATGGGATAGTGGGAGGTTGGTTGCGGCTTTCGAAGGGACTTGGGTTCTGTAGGTATCTATATATGAGTATGGTATTATATTATCTGTGGTATGGTTTTATAATTACATATATATTTATAATGGCCTTCTCCATATAAAGTGTGAGGTAGAAGTAACAAATCCTCTTTTTTCACAATCCTGTTTTTCGCTTCGTTCACATCTACTATAAATGTTTTTGTATATTATATAATTGGCAAATATAGTTACTTTTAACTTTAGAATATATGTATTATGATGTTACATACATAGTCACATGATAGTATCTTATTAGGTACTTAATAAGGGATTTGAGTAACGATCATTGCTCTTTGAGTCTGTAGGCACTCTAAAGTCTGCATTTTGTTTTGTGCCATATTTTTTTTTCTGATACAGTACATTATTACAATACATTTACATTATTTTATGAATGTAGCTCTAAAAATCCATTTTAACTCTTACCAAAACTATAATACTACTTTCACTCATAAAACATCGTTATTACGCCACATATCTACATATTATGGACATCCTACTAATTTTGCACTCACTCTTAAACTAACTAACACTCGCAATGTGCATATCAAGGTGCTTACAATTAGGCCCTTATCTGCTGCGGAACCCTTAATCACGTCACCCATTTCTTTGTCGCTCCCACTTTTTATGGCAAGAAAAAGCCGATTCAACGCAAGGTGCAATCGAGCGGAGTGAATCTCGACACGCGAACGCCCGTGACCAATGCAGGGGGCTATTCTGTTAGGGAATAAGTTCGTAAAGGTGGGTGGATGTTAATTTATGGGGTAAAAAGCTGAGAAGTCTTTGTTTATATGTGTATGTGCTTTTAAACTGAGGAGTATATGTTTAAAGTGATTGAGTACAGTTTGCTTTCGTTAAATTTTATTTATTTCTGTATTAGATTTTGACTAAGAATTTAAAGTAATATATTGCATGTTAAGGTACTAGAACACGTTTATTATAGGTTTTTTGTTTCTGTTCAGGCTAGTAAACCATGTATTCAGATATTATTCTGTTTATTAAAATATTCATTTCATGTATCGCATTCATTGTTAACACATAGGAAATGAAATGTAATGAATTTTAAATTCAAGTTACCTATGATAACCAAACTTATAAAAATCAAATCAAATATTTGACTTAAGTTAAGCAACAATTAACCACATTAAACTTATCCCAATCCAATTCCTTCACACACTAAATTTTATTCCAATCCTAATAACCCGTCCCCAACTCAAGCATACTTTAAAAGAATAGCCACCCAAATAAGGGTGCACCGACGCATTCAACAATCATAATTACCTGATGAGGCCTTTTTTCCAAAGACGACCTTTTTTGTCGGCGACATGATGAGATTGGAACTGTACGGATTTGTGGCGATACAGCGCACAAGGTGCATCGCTCTAATGACGCTTCTTGTGTACGTATAAACAAGGAGATATTATATATACACGTGATTACTAAGGATAATGTGAAGTGTATTTGCATATGCAGATACGAGCACTTAACTATCATGTCCGTGTCCTTACAGAGGCGTAAGTAGAAATAATAAACACTTATTATTATACCTAATCCTAGAAAACTTATCAGTCACTCTAGTTTGCCATCCTTAACTATCGCTTCCTTAACTTACTCAACAGTTGAAGGTACTTCTAATGATTATAGTTTTAAGAGATTCGCGATTTGTACTCATGATTAATAACGAACAGGACTTTTAGCCTAAGTTTTTGTATAATAAAATGACCTTTATTAACCCGACGTTTCTAATTGCGTTTGTACTTCTAATGCCACCCTTTTTCAGTATATTGCCTATTTGCTCTTTAGTCACGTTAACTCATGTCCAATGTAATAGCATCCCCTATAATCCCCTTTTCTGAAAGACAATATAAAAACGTTTATATTTAATTAGTGTATTAAAAGTTGATAAAGTGTTTTCTCGTGATATGATGGCTAAACAACTACACTAGAATATGCTAAAGATAAATGAGATATTATGTTTTCGAGTTACAATTCATGGCGTAAGAAAAAAATAATTACAATTATGTAGATAGGTATATTATCGTACTAGAATCAAAGATAATTGATAAACTCAACACGTGACATTGCCATTATTGTTGACAACGAAAAAATACACATTTATAATAGCTCCTCAAAATAACATCGCAAGATTTCAACCAGCAAACATCAGGAAAATGTCCTTACACAATTCTTTTCACGTAAAAGAATGAGAAATAATAATTGCTAGTATATTTTGAATAATAACGAACCGATCGCCTCATTGGCCATGTGTCGAGCATATGGCCCTTTCCACTTGTGTCAGAATGGAGACCATGCAGTATGTATAACTAAGGAATAGCATGGAGTGAACGGTAAGATGTCGTCTTATAGATATTGTATTGTAAGCAATTTTTTTTCTTAAAATGGGAACTGAAATAAAGATGAAAGGATTGAGAAAAAAATTTAATAGTTTTAACATATTTAAGAAATGTACGGTTCGTCTTGCTTATTTACAGTTTGCACCTTTGAGTATATTGTCAGGATATAAACTTCTATTATAATCTCAGAATTCAGCTAAGTTGCATACGAATTTGTTGATCGCCGTCTACCTTCGTCCTTGTAAAGGGCTAAGCTAGAGAGCAGAGATTATGGATTTATCTCCATCCTGATGACCACACTCTTTCAATATTTTCAATATATCTTAGCATGCGTAATTAATTATAAATAGTTTTAATTATGTGATAAGTTTATAACACACACAATCAGTCCATTTTAATGTGCTTTTGTCTTTTTTACAGATCCTATTATCCTGCGCTATAACATCTTAACCATCTCGAAGATCCTACCAAGGCCAAAATATGCCGCATCGACCAGTCATGGGTATTCGCACGATAGTCTACAAAAAACTTACTCTAATCTTCCTTTGCATAGTCAACCATTTCATGCTAAGCCTGTTCAGAAAAACGCCTTACAACATCTGATGAATAAAGTCATATCTTGTAAAACCTTTGTATTTTTTGACCCTTTCTTGCAATGAAAGCTGTAGTGAATGTTTTATTTTAATGTATCCACCTGTTGTTGTGTATCATCTATTTGGGATAGAAAAAGTGGTCAGTGAGGTAAAGGATTAATGGTGCATATGTTGTAGGAAATTGGTGTTGGATAATTATGGGAATGTGGAATCAATATGTTCGTTTGAGAACAGTTAATTGATGCGAGTTAATGAGTTATATTTTTTGTAGCAAGTTATTCTAAATGGTTTAGCCATATATTTTAAAATATATGTCAGTCTTTAATGCGCTATTGTTTTGTGCATTTCGATATTTTTTAAGGGTCCTGCTGTTTATAAGGTTAATAATAAATAAGGTAAAAAAGGATGAAACTTGTAATACGACCAAACTACAAAACCAATTCGTAATTTAGGAATGTAGTATTATGCGTTCACTCAGAGCGTGCACAAAAGTCTAAATTACATTGACTTTATATGACGTCATATTGTATGGTCAGCAGGTCAACAAAAAAATGCTCCACAAAAATGTCAATCTAGCTTAAATATTAATATTAACTCCTGGTTTTTAAGTTCAAAAACTGGCATATCAATTCTGATAGACGTAATGATTTATTATAACTTTAAACAAAATAAAACAAAATATGTACAAATTAAAACATAAAAACTTAAATCTAACAAACAGTAAAAATTTACACAGCGCTACTAGTGTACCGAATTTAGCTCCCAGAAGCAAAAGCCCCCAGCACAATAGCAGCGTAGCCCCGCTGGATTGCCAACGACAACCTCTGGGCCAAAAATTCACCGGAGCGTCTATCCAAACCACGATCCCTAAGCCTTTTGCCTATGCTAGCAACAAAAGAAACCGCCTCCTACCCCCAAACCCCAGACGTTTCAAAAGCCACTGGCACAAACAAATAGGCAGATTTTAGAGCCGCGTATTTTACGTGTTTCTGACGGGCTGCCGCCTCAGCAGCCGAACCAGCAGACCCAATCGTAAACATATTGTTTTAATCGTATTCTGATTAAAACATTTTTTTTTAAATGTACCTTTTTTGCTGACCTTACTGTTTTTTCTTTTGTGTGACGTAAAACGAAGTTTTTGTCAATTTGACATTTGTGCACGCTCTGGGTAAACGCATAATACTGATCACTTTTTGTTTTTATTTCAAAGCATTGTAAAACAAATAACGTAGGAGTCGACAAAATAAAAAAAAGTTAACAAACATGTAGTTGTTCTGGGACTTAAGTACAAAATAATTAACAGTCATTCCACTCGGCGTGTAGCAACACATAATGTAGACTTTTAATGTATGTGCTACGGATATTATGACTCTTTATTTAAAGTGTTTCTCCTAGCCTCTAGCTACCAGATAAGAGCTTGTATGCAAAATTGCGAAGAACGTTGAAATAATGACGTTTGGCGGCAATCTCTGTCTATGTTGCCAAAATGAGACAAATAAAAAAAAACACGCTCATAATTCGTCACCGCAGGCAATATGTTACAGTTTTGGTCTATCCTAAGACGATTTTGAGGAATTTTTGATTGTTAATTTTGAGTACCAGAAGCTGGATTTTCAATTCTTGTTACTGTTAGAATAAAGTTCATAATTCTTTGTTGCATAGTAGCAATTTTGGAACTAGTCATGTTGGGCTTGAGGCATAAACCCATTGAGATCAGCCGAATGTTCACCAATAAAACGATAATCATACGTCCTACACATTTTAGTGTTTATAATTTTTGCTAAGCTATTTTTTATCGGTGGCGGTGAGTTTTTGTTCAGAACCAGACACTAGATCGGTATCATAGTGCAAAGAAACACTGTATCATGGTTGTCATCAATACTCTTACTCAGGTAATAGTGAATTTTGAATTTGTCTATGCTCATTATGAAACATTTTCTATTTTTCTCTGTTTGTCTTTTACTATGAACTGTGGAAAAAAAACTGTTTGAAGATATCCTATTCTAACTTTACTTTTCAGCTTTACGTAATTCCCTCCTCTATAATTTAGTGCATTAAATACATTCAAATAGATCATGCATACTTATATCACATCACAAAAACTGAATACTTTCCGTAATATATTTTTATGACATTTACCCCGATGCATTTTTAATTAGTAAGGTGATAGTTCTCCTCCTTATAGATACCTAAAATAAAAATGATCTGTAATTCGCCTTTTACATGCCAGGAAGAGTTGAGACATACATACACATCACGCCTGAATCCCTGTAGAGGGGCAGGCAGAGATCACGGATCCCTATTTGTCCCGATCCTGACAGACCACTGTCGCTTCATTCACACTCATACACACTAAAGATGAAGAAGAAGAAAATTATTTATTTAAAGAGTTAAGCTGATTCCATAACATTCTTATTTATTCACAAATTTTAATATACTTATATCATGTAAGTTCAGAGTGTATAAAATACGAGCTACTCGTACACTGCAAATATCCAGACTTCATCATCCTTCATCTATTTCACCAGCAGACGACTTAAATTATGCGCATATTCATACAGTAAATCCTGCCGAACAACTGGGTATCAAGGCTCACATTGAGTACCGTTGTTTGAGAGCAATTCTTCAAAGTTCAGGTGCCCGAGACAACTTTGGCCTGGGGCTACTGCCTGCCACGCCCATGTATGTGGATGCTGCTTACAACTGCAGTGTGATTTAATTCGGTACCTTTGAAATATTGGCTTGTTCGATATAGAGGAGTGAACTAAGTGGATTTAGGATATATGGATGATGTAGAAATTGAGTTAGTGGTATAATTGATTTTGGGGAGATCTGAAAGAGATTGCGCAAGATCGCCCACCTTATATAATAAGGGATAACAGGAAATAAGTCAAGTATAATTTGATGTTTTATGTAGATGAGTAAGGGCTAAGGGATAGTTTAACTTCTAAACTGCGAAACTACTTAAAAAATGGTTTTACATACGACTGAAATGTCTATATTAGTTGAGAATGAATGAAACGTTCTATCATGTTTTTAAAAGATGAATTCTAGTAAAATCAACTCATGAATGTTACCGATATTTTGGAATATTAATAGAATAGACGTTTCGTGTAAATACAGATGGAGCAGTAATAACCTCTCGGTGAGACACCAAGAAAGACATGAATCTGAAGGGAAGATAGATAGCTGATTGTCCTAATAAATTATTGATATCATTACTTTGAAAATGACATCTACAACAACGTTTCGCTTACCCTTCCTTATAAGTCCGAAATAAGTTTTCCTTCAAAAGCTGAGCTGCTTGAAAATCGATCTGAGTATGAGAATCGAGCCCCTGGTATGTTTTGCATGCAAGTGATTGATCACAAGGCTCTAGTTTCGAACCGTAGGTGTATTTGTTTTCCTATTTATTTGAGTGTTGAAGCGTTTTCTGTAGGAAATGTTTATTGTAGCGAGTTTAGGTAAATATGAAATGTAACAAATGGAAATATTCTATACTAGCTCTTTGTTTCTGGTTTGTTTTATGCTTCGACTTGAATAGAATTTAACTTGCTGGCTTCTTCGTAGGATGTCGTATGATGGGACCTAGAGAATAGGCTTTATAAGATGTTCGCTAGCCGCCTTTTTTATTATTATTCTAAGCTTTATTAGACCTTTGAGCCTAGTAACTGTTAGACTTAATATTATGCGGAAAAAATCTGGTAATTTTCCACCCGTTACCCCTTAGGGGATTATGATCGTAACCATGTTTTTGTATTTAAAGATGCTTTGATTCTGAGCCGGATATAGTCTATCGTAATTATAGGTGTTAACAAAAAATCTAGATCAAAACAGTATCAGTTAATGAACCTATTAACGCAGCAATTTATCTAGACTTTTGCAATGTTCGGTATAGTATCAATTAAGGAAAGAATCACCTAATTTATAACCTACATCAGTTAGGTACTAGTTTGGGGTTTTTATGAAAGTCTAGAATTTGGTCCTAATCACCTAACGTTAATGGCTTTAGAGCAGTTTTATTAAATCTATTTTTTTGTGGTTCAGGAGCAGTTTTCAACAAAATTTAGGTTTCATAATAAAAGAGATGTTTATTATTGTATCAAGAAACTAGACTCTCCCCTGCGGAATGTAACTAATAATAATAATATTTAAGACACTATTTCACGAATTAAACTAGACCCTTGGTAAGTTCATTTAAAACTCGTAATAAGAGTGTTAGTAGTGTATAGATAAATAGATATGAAGTATATATTATTGTAGTCAACGTCCATACTGAAAAGCACAAGAAAAGCCTAGTTTTTAACTCTGCCTCCACAAGGAGTTGAATTCGGGACCTCACGATTAGTATTCAGATGGAGGTTGTACGTAATGACATTTAACATTGAACCCTTACCACATTTAGAACACACATATCTTCTCTTCTTAGTACCACTGTTAGTTCAAATGTTTAGCTCTTTTTATTAAGTAACTATGGAATCATACATTGGTCATAATCGTTAATTTTTTTGTAGGAGAATCAGCATATCGGTTAACCAAACTAGGTTGTACAGAAGTATGGGGCAAAACCGCCGCCAGGCATTCTCTATATTGACATGAATAAAAGTGTTTTAATTTAATATATCAAAACACTCGGGTAGTGTTGTAATGTCAGGCAATTTATTATGTCTCTTATTGCATTAGGAACGGGTTGGAGTAGTTAGTGGATGTTATTTATTGGCGAAATCCGTATATGTTTGTGTTTGGGTTTCTCAGCGATGTTAATTGGCAGTTAGTTTTGTTTGTATTCATAGACAAAGCTGTGTTTTAGTTTAGTCTAGAATATTTAGTATTTAATTAAATATACATATTTTATATCATCTTGCACTCAACTCAACAATAAAAAGGATATAAAGTTGACATTTTAATTGTATTAAACAGCTAAAGTAAGTTCTTTTAAGAAAAACCATTAGACAGTATCTAAAACGTAAGCCGTGTTAGTGCGAAATTGGCTATCAATTCACCGAAATTACGTATGTAAATAAAAAGCGAGATAAATGATTCCGCGTCGCCCCCTTTGACATATTCCACGAGCTGTTAATGCACATTTTTTCCGCAAAAAGTTAATTTGAATTTGTTATTAAACTGAGTGTTCGCCGCATTATTACATCATTATCATAATGCAGCCGAAATTTCGGGTGTGCCTCCGACTTTTTGGTGGCTTCTGAATGTGATTTAATAGTTTAGATTGATCATATTATATAGTGATTTTATTAAACCAACTTAAGCATATAGCTTTAAACTTATATTTAATATTGAGCTTTTTTGTTATCTGTAGAGTTAAACACACAACTTGAAGTCGATAAGACTTTCTATCCGGTATCTGTATCTCTAAAATGGTTGTAAAGAATAAAGATGCTTTAACGTAAAACATGTGGTATCCTCTAAAAGAAAATGAATTTGTCAAGTACCTACAGTTCTTTCAGTGAAATATGTCTTTTATAATAAATCATATTACAAAATTCTCTACACAAATACCCACTTATTTAACACATTTAATTGAATCTACCCGCGTTTCGAAATCTTTTTAAATTAGGAAATAATGCACTCTAGTTTAATTTTAAAACATAATCACTGGATGTGACGTGGTGTAACTCTTACGACATATTTTTGATACCCTAGCAAGTATCAAGCTAACTACATACCTATCTAAAACGTCTAAGCCCCTGCTTCCGCCGCATAAAAGGACCATCTGTATGCATGAGGCCGCCGGTATCTCGCTTGCATACAGTGTTTTTTACTCAGAAGGTCTCGGAGCAATATTGAAATAATTTGAAAGTAGATTATACCTTTATGCAAACCGTTTAATAGTTATAAGTACAGTTTTAATGTGACATTGCTTTTTAGCGGCTAATAATGAGTTTTGAATATTTAATTCTGTTTGTTATGGATCTTGTAAGTTTGTTGCAGTGTGAGTTAGTTTCGGGTTTTTTGTACGTACATGTCATTTTGTCATATCTTTAGGTTAAACGATTTAAAGTTTTTGTTACAAAGATTTAGCAAAATTTTAACAGATATCAATTTCGTTTAAATTCCACAGTATTTCAAAATTCTTCAGAAAAATCAATACTGATTTTAACATTGTCTTTCATAATAAGAGCTAGTGTAAGCAAATCATCAAAGAAAGTTATTGATATCCCGAATTCGCGTATTTATTTTAATATATCAAATAATTATAAATCCTTCCCGACATACTGGCTACTTCAGCTAATTTATTTAGGAAATGATCAATATTAAATTAAATGCCACCCAAAACAACTCCACCTCCCATACAACCTAGCACGCCCTCTAGAGTTATTTTTAAAAATCACAGCAAAGTCACGTATATGACAATATCATTTACCCGCATCCTGCCGCACAGAAGCCTGATGATATGGTCAGAAATTGCCACGCTGATGAGTGGCGGGGCCTGTCACGTAACCCCTGATGATCGCCCGCGGTAATTATAGGTGGGATGCGGATTGGACGGGATTCAGTGCGGTGTAACATTTTGAAACGTCCATCATTTCAAAATGTTAGTGTTAAGTTAAGGTAATTAAATTTATTATATTTATTTATTTATTAAGACATAGTGTTATATTGACAATTTTGAGGTACGTATACTTATTTTTAATAAAGTAAGGCTTGAATTATACGTAGCCAATTAATGTTGATATAATAAATATTCATTGGTTTTAGATTTCCAATTAATATAAAATATAATGGCTTTAAGAGCATTATTATAGTTGTTTAATTTATTGATGTATTAACAAAAATAGGGCCTCAAACATATTTTCTACAACTCGTCTAAAAATTTATTTTTATTTTTGATCGTATCCGCTTTTTAAATTATTGATGATTTGAGAGACGAGAAATTGTTATAATATGAATAATATGTGACCACGTGACACTGCAAATTAATCCTCCTACTTACAAATAAACAGGACTTCGTTCTACAAAATGCAATTATACTGATTAATATAAAAACATGGATTATGAAAAGTAAAAAAATATTTTTAACTAAAGGAATTATGAGAGCTGTAAATGTTTTTCTAATGCAAAACTTCGCCTAATTAATTTTGGTAACATACACACGAAACGTTAACCTATTTTAATCTTATTACAAATCTGAACCACCTGACAGACGTGAATCAGCCACCTGATCCAGTCTCGTAAGAAAACCATCCTTCATTCATACTGCGATGGCGATTCAGTGATTTAATCGAACGTGCAGCCTACCCACACACTAAAAGATAATGGCTGTGCTATACTGGGGAAGCAATGTGATTATTAATATTATGGCGACCGTGTAGGTAGTTCATAAGGATGTATGTTTGGATGGTTGCTTAGCAACCAATATTTTTTATCTTGGCTGAATAATTAAGAAAAATGTTGGGAGGTTTTAGTTTAGGTTAAGAGATGTATATGATGTTTGTTTAAATACGGGTTACCTTATTTTGTATTGCATCTTATGGTCTAATACAAACTAAAATATTTATTATGAAAAGATGATCTGATCTGGCCATATACCACATAGGCTACAGTTCCGGTTAATTAATACAGACCTGATGAGCCCGTAAAATACGCTGTACGAACTTGCAAAATAAATTTAACGTGTAATTAATACTTTGACAGGTGACCAATGATATATTTTAGCTCTGAGATTCTATCATCCTTCAAAAATATTTGCATACGTAAGTACGTACGTATTTATTTGTAACCTTAACGAATTTAACTAACCATGTGTGTGCAATCCTAACATTTTCTAGTCACAAACATACGCGTGCGCCGCTCAGTGTACCATCAATTTATATTCTTTACTACATTCAAGTTTTATGTTACATTTTTTGCAAGAGTCCCGTACTTAATTACGCTGTAATAAAATAACTAGTGGTATGGATAAAGTGCTTTTTAATCATATAGCGGATGATGATCATCCATTTTAGTATGAAAGATTTTACGTCCATGAAATTATAATCTAGATCTCAGTTTAGAAATATTGGTTTGACCTAGAACTATCTAAATACGTACCTAACCTAAATAGAACTATCTAAAGCCAAGTGGATAAGACCTCTGACTTATAATAAGAGGTCCCAGGTTCGAATACGGAAACTCTGCAACTAATGATATTTATAAATGTGATTTTCATCGTTCCTCTTTTACAGTGAGGGAAAACATCGTGAGGAAACCTGCCTATCCCTTGGGACAGAGACAAATAATAATACGTCGATACGGTTCACTACATATCGCGTTGTATGCTGTCTATCTGATTTTACATATAATAACAATCCTTGCGTACATTACCTATATACACACCAGAGCATACCTCTAATCTCTTAGCTCTCACTCGCTTATTACCTCAATAGACCTATTCAAGATGACCCTATTAAAAGTAATTTCGAATATTATAACCATGTTTACCCTTCTGTCACAATTAAATAGTAAGTTAAGGAGTATCCAGATAAAATAACCGTACTCTCAGCTTTCATACATTCGTACTTGGAACTGCGTGGTACATACTGGTATATACTAGTACATACGTGTCGGTATAATTTGTTAGTGCTCCTAAAGCTGTGATTACACTTAATTTGGTCGCCCCACGTGTCCCGAGGACGATCCGCAGCAAAAACCTAATAACTGGGTGTTGTACGCGACGGACTGGGGGAAAGAAAAGTGGTTTACTTGTTTTAATATGTTTTATCGGCTTATGTTTAAACGCCTACCAAAATATACTGTTTTAGACACCAAAATAATACAGTCCCAACCCAAACCTAAACTTAGCTATATTTTGGTGCGCGTTTAGCTATATTTTGGTGTACATTTCAGTATTATTGATGTGCATAATTCAATGCACATTTTTTTATTCTATTTAAATTAGACTGTCACGTCAGGTGGCTGGTAAACACTTGGGTACGATGTGGCCACGATTGCGAAGGGATATACAAATTCTGGCTACCGCATAAGGGATAATGAATGGTGGAGAAGTGACATATGTCTGTTAAATAAAATTAAAATAATTTGAGTTTTCCTAAAACATTGTATATTTATGGCACTATAAGAGTGCTGTAATATGGTAGTCCTGTGATAGTAAGATATGTAGGTAAATAACCCATTTCTGCGTGGTAAGAAATTGCTTTATAAAATAATACACTGTATCTTATATATACTATAATAATACGTTGTATTTACTATATGAGAATCATGATAAAATCAGAATAAAAGTCGATTAAATAAAATATTAAGATGAATATGATTAAATATGAAGATTAAACACAATGTATTCCCGCGACCACAGCCTATACAACTGGGTCGAAACGTCGGGTGATATAAAGGTATCTTTGTTCATTTTATCGTGATAAGACGCGGTCTCATATAGTAAATAAAATGAGTAGAAATCATGAGTGTTTTAAAATAAATATTATAATATGGTGTCATATTTAAGTTAATAAAATAAATAATAACAAGTCATTCATGTCACTTTCAATAAATTAAATATAAATGTATACACATCGTCTATATTTATAATTGTAAACACCTATAAGAGACTAAACTTTTAAAAGACTTTTCCACCCCACAGTACACAGCAATGAATCACGTGAGCCTGTTGTTTGCGAGCGCAAGCTCCCGTGCACCGGTATGCCATAACCACTTCTCTGCGCGCCAGTACCTGTTCTCAGACCTCATTGAGCGAAGCTTACGTGCACTCGCATATGATTAACAGATCCCTTCATGAATGAACATTTGCGCGAGAATGTTCAAGAATATGCGTAATTTTGTAAAACTAGATCGCGTATATACCCTAATAAGGAATGTCAAAAGAATGGTAACTACCTGCCGTTTTAGCCCTCATTCTGTAGAAGATTAAGGGACCAGGGATAAATGGAATGTAATTGGCGATGGGCTAGCAATCTAGCATTGTTCCATATGACATCAAAACTTCAATATTCGTGATAAAGATTAAGCAAAGAGATGTTTTCATGTCTCTTTTTCCACTTTTCCGCTTTTTCGACCCCGTAAAAGATAAAATTACGTGGATTTGTAGGTCTGTAATAAATGTTATACTTGAGAGGTAAAAGTTTTCGTGCCCATCTACGAAATTATTATTTCATATGTAAGTTGGATGTTAATATTTCTGAAATTCTATTATGTGTATAGTTCTAGGACTTTGCGAGACTATTTCAGGAACTATTGCAATTGATAAATGGAAATTTGGTTAAATTTTGAATAATTTAGATAATGAGAAAATAGCCCAAGATTTTATGGGCGATTTGCTACTAATGTAACTATTAATTGAACGATTACATCAACAACGAGATATCTCTCCTGGCTCATTCATAGCTGTTCACCTAGTCATACATGCTGTTCTGCCTTGAGAAGACATATACATATACGACATATCTATACGAGACTCTCCCCGTTCAACTCTACCATTGTATACATAAATTTATAAATTCCTATCGTAAAACTCCTTTCAGCCACCAAGTGCCCAAACTACCTAAATATACCTTTCTCTATTTTCGTCTCTTCATCTTCTTTCATACCACATCGTTTATAAATCGTGTTTATACGAGTAAATGCACTTTCCAGGAAATTACTACAAGACATCATAAAGCAAAATTATGTGTTTTAATACTCATTCAACAGAAATATGTCTTCCTGTTGTAATTAACTAGAAAATGACTATTCCATAGTATTCCATACTATTGAATTTTATATGTACATAGACCCTATATTAAAGAAGGGTAACTTTTAAAGTATCTATAGCCGAGTGTGTATGAGGAGCTGTATGATAGTCTGGTGAAAGCGGTTTCACAGAATTGGGACAGATCGGATTCCATGATTTCTGGCTACCCCTATACAGGGAGACGGATATAACGCTACATTTAGGTTTATATATATGTATGTGTGAATTTTATGTGATATTTTATTTTATGTTTTTTACAATGAGGGTAAAACATCGTGAGGAAACCTACCTGTTCCCCCGAACAGGCAATAGTTAATGCTTGTAAAAGGCGACATGGCTGACCACATGTCACATTGAGTACTGACTATCTGGTCAACACGTGTGTCCGAGGTGGCCATAGAATACCTTCGCAATTGCGGAGATAGACACTTGAACCTCTGACTACCCCGCAAGGGTTAATGGTCGTGAACGCGTTTGTCTTGAACTTCATGTAGGTATGCATGTATTAATTTTATGAATGAAGCAGAAATTATACGTATGATTAGTGAACTAAATTAAATAAGAATAAAATCAGAAACTAAGCAACCCATCATCAGAATTTTATATATCAATGCTATTACAATTCTCAGCCAGTTATTATGCCAACCATGATCCGTACGAATATAGTGATCATTTAAACATTTCTCCGGGACTTCTTTCCACTTTGAAAGGAATAAGGACTAGGCATAAACGTATGGAACAGAAATACAGCTATAACATCGAGTAACCGAAAAACTTTGAACACTCAATCATTGCAATACCCAAAAACCTGTGCTATCGTGAAATAATGTATGTTACTAAACAACAATCAACATATTTTTAATGAGCTATCGTGAAATAATGTATGTTACCAAACGATTGCGAAGAATCAAAATATTTATTATTAATAATAATAAAAGCGTTTATTCACAGCCACAAAAACATACACAATACAAAACGTTTACAATTAAAACTTACAAACTAGGGGATAAAAGCTGTGCATGTTATTGTCGCAGCAAAACGGTTCCAACTCAGTTGATCAAACATTTCTTATTAGTAGTAGTAGTAGTTAGTAGAGTATTCCAAACAAAGTACCTTACCCACCATTCTACTCTTACTTTATCATCGTTTAAGTAAATTGCCTGCCGCATGCGGAGGGTAATTCTGGAATTACTCATCCGTAGTATATGGATGCTGTGCCCATCCCTTGGGGCAGCGTCGAGATCTGGCTACTGATATTTATATGAAACGGTTGACCCTGCGGGCGCAGCGTCATTAACACGCCTTCGATACTCGGCCGGGCCTATATTGCGTTTGGGGTGGCTATGGCTTGGTGGGAAATGGGGACTGTTGGGTTCGAAGTTAGCATTAACAGGCTTTTCGAGGTATGGAGTTCAGTTTTCTGTAAGCAAATAGCAAGAGGCGTACATTCCAGTTCATAAAATATGCTATTACATAACCTTTACTGTAAATATTTTTAAAGGGCGGTAACTTTCTGAGCTTCTGTGTTCGTCTCCAGGTCGGTGTACGTAATGTGAAGAAAATGTATTCACGTAAGACTACGTTACTGGTTCTGTGTGAGGCAAGAGTGATTTTAAGGATTGTCTAAGGTGGCGATCTACTTGTGTAGCATATAAGTTAAGCTGTGAATTATACAACAAAAAACAGTGATCAGCAAATGAACTATCTCCATAGGTTATATACCCCAGACTCATATCTGTTCCCCAGACAAGCATAGTGTTATAGTGTGTTATGTACCATAGGTCCCAACAAAACTCAAAACCATAGTCCCTTCCCAGCTACCGTGCACGGTTGAAATTAAAAACAACAAATCATGCAGGCCTTTATTTATTTCGCTTTTATCGCAAACTCGGCTCCCGGACGATTATAATGTTAATACCGCGATGCAGCTGATAATTAACAATTGCATTCAGCTCGTATCCCGTGGAATTAAATCCGCTATCGGAATAACATACAAAGCTGTATCTAGCTGTTGCTTTGTTAGATCTGTGTTGAATCGTTCTTTTTAATATGGTATCAAAGATTTTAGAAATAATGTTTAGTGAGAATATTAGAGATGTTCGTCCTTACAGGATACATATATTAAAACTTGAAATTTTCAATTCAAAATCAAACCCCGCCCTTCCCACTTCACCCACATATATTCATTTTGACAATTACTTTCATTCATCCGCATAACATGCCCAATTTTAGTCACTACATCTTTTTTTAAACTGCAACCTTATCTTATCACACAATTTTAAATAGTGTTTAGAATAGTACTCACAATTTTTCTGTCATAATCAAACCCATATAGAAAGTTTGTGGATGGACCTCGCGCACATAATATGTAATATTTAAACTTATCAGGATGTTAATAAACCAAAGGTGTGTGATCGCTGACTAGACTTCTCTATAGAATTGAGCATGTTTTTGGGAAGTTTTGTATTGCATTATTCCATGGGCATTCTGAAGTTTTATAATAAACCTCCTTCTACTCCTCCGCAACCTTTCCGAAAACAAGTGCCTACTTTATTGAAACTTAATTCATTGAGCGATCGATGATGACTTTTCAATTCTCAAACATTTTTTTTTCCATTTCATTCAGAACCACCTAATCTATGCCACTACAGCGCACCGTATAATTTAACACGAGCGCATAAAACAAATGTGGGACTGCATTGCCCCGTAATCACACGTCACTCGGCTACTAAGTAACAGCATGATACGAGCTTGTTCAATTATCGTGCCTTACTTCGTGGGCTCGCGTGCACGGTGTGGCAAAGACTAAGATTTGCAGAAGATTGGTCTGGATACGTGGTTTGTAAGCGATGACTGAAAGGACATAGCATCTAAGATAGTAAACAGGACAATATAATAAGTAAATTTCTTACTTTTTCATCGAAAGGTTCTGGTAGTGACCTCGACAATGAGCAAAACAAAACTTTGGAAATGTCACGTATTCTTGTAAAATTAATACCATTAGCGAATATTTTAAAAAGCAAGAGTAATTTGGCCATAGGGTAGAGGATAAAAGGTGACTATAATAAAAAAAGAAGACAAAAGTTTAACTACTATACTATACTAAATTGTATTAAAATAACGTTTCATTTCGGATCAAATGGTAGATGGCATATTAAAATAATCAGTCTATTATATCGATGATCTAACAGCATTTCCCGTAAAAACACAGTTAAATTTAAGATTGTATTAATATATATGTATCTATCGTATAATAATGGAAAAAGTTGTATCGAATGACAATGAGACAGACGAAGATATTAGCTCCACGTTCAATATTCTCTAAACCTCATTTCATACAACATACTAATTTCATTCCTTTCTACACACGTAAATCTACTGTACACACATCCTATCTTCCCGCTTAATCCCAACCAGATTACCGTAGCAAGTAGAGCGCCTTTGAGTGATAGGCGATCGAGGTGATAGCGGAGGGCGACCGAGGTACTAATCGACGCGTCTCATGACGACTTAAGAAGCTTCCTGTCCTACTGTCTAATTTGGATGAGGCGATATGGGGCACATACCTCAGATACGATCGCGGCTGTCATCTCGTGCCGGTGTGTGTTTGGTAATTTAGAGGTACTTGGGTTGGAGTGATTAGGTGCTGTTTGGTTAAGATGAAAAAGATGATTTACAAAATTATGGTTGAGGTTTTTGTGCAAGGGGTTTTAAGAATAATCGCATTAAAGTGAATTTATGTATTTCATTATTTTGTAACATTGTCATCATATTCCGTAGTTGAGGATACCGCTTTGAATTATGAAATTCTCGATTTATTTATTTTATAATTAACCATGGTATGTTTTATGATTGCATTACTGATTGCGTTTAAATCAGAAAAGGAACTACGTGTCTCTATACAACTTGCTGAAAAAAAAAGATAGTGAGTGACATTCAATCGAAGTCCCAAATACATTGCCCGGGACTTAAAACCATCTTCCATTACATAACATAACATCAGCCTTTATTACCTTTAGATGTACCGACAAATTTATTTCATGGCCATTCGATTTTATTCTATTTGCTTTGCAGTAAAACTAAATGTAAATAATGATAAAATAAATCGAATGTATGGCTTTCGCATTTAATTCAAGTTCCAGAGAACTGTTCTTTTAAATGCAACGCCATCTTTTATTGCGATTGAAAACCTCAACTAATCGATTTTATATCTTAGTGAATAACGAAAGCAGTTAAAACGTATCGATCTAATGAAACCGATACTAACATAATGTAGAGCGAAATAACTACTCGGTGCGCCGTTCGATTACTATAATCGAGTGAAGAATCGAATCCTGTACTCGCTACCGGAGAGCCATCAAAATTCCATCGCGTCACAGACTGTATGAACATAGTGTTTAAGAAGAGCTTGATTAGTTTCCTCTCGGTCGGGGAATTAACATTCCTTGCTGTCTTACCAGTGCGAAATTAGTGAGAGAAAATTTAGCAGAGACTGTAGCCATACAAAATCAGAAGAATTTTTTATTACTCATACTCATGTACATGTCACGGATTTAAAAAAAGGTTTATTTGAAATTCTTAAACATATTTAAGGAACTCGTGATTAATAACTAACGGGACTTATCGCGTAAGTTTATATAATAAAATTACCTTTATTAACCCGACGTTTCGGCTAAGTAACAGTAGCCATGGTCACGGGCAGACTTTATTATATAAACTTACGCAATAAGTCCCGTTAGTTATTAATCATGAGTATAAATCGCGAATCTCTTAAGACTATAATATTTAAGGAACAATATTTGAATTTAATATTTATTTTTACAATGATTTCTATGTATACATATTTTAATGAAGAGTTATTATTTGATCTCGTCTACCAAGATGTGGCATAGCAAAGTTGATCAAGCGTTAATCTATCTAAAACTTGCTAAAAGGATGCGTAATCAGAATCCCTGCATCACCAGAATTAAACAAACCAGACTTAGTTAATCTATAACCATTTAGAACCAAAAAATCGGTACCTAATGAAACAGCGGGTAAAGCGTGTTACCATTTACACGCACTGTCTTTTACCTGTTGAACGAAATAGTTAGGTTTTTTAAAGATTACTGTAGTTGTATGTAATATTACTGGCACACAAAAACCTAACTTCATGGTATGTGAAGAAAATCCACTATGTAATTTTCTAATTAATACAGTATGATTCCGTATAAATTGCGCATTTTTTTAATTTTTTTTTTTGTTGATGCAAATGGCTGAAATATCACCCCGTTTGATATGTGCACTTTATATGGAATCACACTGTATAATTTAATTTTTTTTTCTAGCTTATTAGTGAAGTTATTAAGTACTACTACAAGTTAAGTACAACGTAAATATTTTTCCTAACAATTATAAACTCCTTAGGTTTTGTCCCCTCTATCTTTCCGGTTCCTTCCGAGAGAAAGTTCCGACCTTCGAAGCCTCAGCAGGAACAACAAATAAACAACAGTAGGCAAAACCAAAAGCGTTAGTTTCGTCTGACCTTGGATGTGCCGTTATACAGATTTGCTCCTTTTTTGTTTAGAAGCATAAATCCTCGGGGAAAGGGCTTTAAAAAAGCCGACCTCGTGGTTTAGGGAGGGTGCATACTTTTGGGAAGCTAAGAAGATACGGATCATGTTTTTTTTACAGTTAACCCTTTTCGGAACTTAGACAGCAACCTACGTTTCACAAGATAGCTAGTACTTTCTAAATTTGACACTAGGTGATTCCGTCGGCTTTCTCAGAAACTGACTGAAACCAAGATCACAGCAGGTAATAGTCGTATTATAGGATGGTCTAATATTCGTATGTTCTTCTCTGATAGTGTGCTGGGAAACAGAAAATCGTAACAGACAATGCAAGACGAATTCTGCCTTTCCCGATTTCTACGACTTTTTCCTTACCATAACAGTGAGGGATAGAAATAAATAGATGTTAGAAATAAATAAATAGATGTTGAACCCTGCATTATAAGGCAAAAAGTAAGTTTAATCCGAACACGAACAAGATCTAATATAGTACGTACTGCATTAGCTTTACCGAACTGGTACTATAT